>JBBPRM010000043.1:0-39176 GCA_038092995.1 Xerocomus minutiporus | reverse complement strand
GGCTAGGTATAATGGCTTTGGTGACGAGCAATACGATGGCTCTCGGATTTACCAGCTCGCTCTCAAGTCCATGAGATTCCTCCCATACCACACATATACCAAAGAAGTTTTGTCGGTCTCCACATGTTCTGTGACCAAAGAGAAAAGGAAGGCTGATGGCTTGCATGCTGAACTGGCAGGGGAGTCTCTTTCGAAAAAAGCTGCCATCGCTCTGCCCGATGATGATGAGGGTGATATGGAGACTGATGCGTTCTGATATTGTGACATATGGGTAGACAAAGTACAATAAGTACATGGCCACTCTAAGTTTCTTGTAACAAGGGGGTGAACCAATATAAAAGTTTTCTTGGGGAACGTAGTAGCGTGCTCACTCACTTAGTTGACACCCGGTTACTATTATCGAGAGAGTCGGGGATTGGTGCCTCTGGGCACCGCTAGGATCATCTGCAAAAAAGTACAAGTCTACCATTGGCTATGTAGTCTACATAACACTTGTAGCACTGGTCGGCTTCCCCCCTATACATAGCCTATTGTAGTGTGCCTAATTGTTATGTAGCCTACTGTAGTGTGAGCAGTTTCTATGTAGCATACTGTAGCCACCAGTTTTCCTGCATGTGTGTCATATATTTTCTCAACATTGTATATGGTAGCCCCTGGTAGTACCATTGCCATTTCATTGTACAGTTATTATTGTAGACATCAAGCAGTTCAATTCAGTAAGCTATAAACACTATGTCAGACAATGTAGTTGAGACATTGTCAATAGTAGCAACTGCGGCAACATTGTTGAAAATGTTAGTAAATAAGATTGTGACGGAAATCTAAATGAAATCTATTTCGTTTGAAGATAGGCTCGCTTACTCATCCTCCTGCCAATACCCTTGGTCCTCGTCCTCCTCTACATCATGCTCAGCAACAAAATCCGGATATTCAGCATCATCTACTTCAACCCTATTGCCATCACCTTCATCCTCACTATCCACTGGAGCCGCATGGTCAACCTGAGAGTTGCTGATGGATCCTTCTTCCATCTGGAGCTCGCGCATCGCCTTGAGGAATGCACGCTGAGGGATAGCCTTCTTTTGTTCGCTCGACTGAACACTGGTATTGAACACACCAGCGTGCACACTGCAACGTACATGTCAATCAATTCGCTCGCCAAAGAACTATAGAACTTACCATCCATTGGCATATACTTTTTGTAAAATCTTTGTAAGCAGTCCAACGGACGCAGTCAACGTCTGGCAGTCGTCAAGAGATGCCATGTGCTTCCTAAACACAGGCGAGTACTCAGGTTCCTTGAAAAAAAGCGAGACATGCACCCCAGTCTCCCATTCGTCAATTACACCCTCAATCTGATCGATATGGTGAGCAAAATAACCTTTCCATGTACAGGCACATACCGCAGTGATAGCTAGGGCAAACCCAGGCAAGGGAAAGGGTTCATCCGGTTTCGCCAATCGGATCCCTTCATCGCTCTTGTGCTTGAACAGGACAGCGTTGATCACTTGTTGGATTGCTGTATTCATGTAAACTCCGGTGTGCTCGTCAAGGGATTTGCCACGTGTCTGTTCACAAAGGTTAGCATACAGGTCAACCATGGACACTGCACTAACCCGGAAGGTAAACGCTGCATCTGTTTTCAGTTCCACGAACAGCGCACGATTTTTTTCAACTGCGCCCTTTTGACCACTAGTATCAAAGCCATACACAGCGGCGACAATTGGGCGCGCCTTCGACTTGAACCGGCTCCGAAGGTGGGTCGTGCGGGCAGTTATCTGGACAAGAATAGTACCAACGACAACCAATGAGCATGACCGAACTAAAGATATTTACTTACCAGTTTCAACACCTCTGTAATATCCTTTTGAATATCGACATCGGGGTAGCGGTCACAGGCGTCTTTCCACGCCGATTGGGCCCATTTGAGCTCTTGAACAGGTCCTGCATATGGATTCTTATGCAGTAATGTTGCGCAGTAAATCTCAATAGCAGTCTGAAGAATGCTGCGTGTCCCTTTATCGTAGTCGCCTGCCTTTGCCTTTGCACGCATCTTACCACCCATAGTATCGGTGCCAACCATCGTCTTTGTCAGACTCAGTGCCATCGCTGGCTCATCCTCGTCATCATTAAAGTCAATGGTACGGCGCATGCGCTTCCTTGGAAGCAGGTCCTCGTTGGGTGACTCGTCGTCAGGACCAACGTCAGGCATGACTTTATCATGGATGGTCAAATCACCAGCCTCAATAAGGCCAACTTGGCCTCCGCTGTTAGTTTACACATGTTAGTTTCGTGCGACGTAATACAATCAGTTCACGTACGAAGGAAATGGTGTCGGGTCACGTTCACGTACCCGTTTCATTGCGGTGATGTTGGTGTTGTGCGAGGGCAGGTCCCTGGAAGTTGGCTCTAGCACGTCAAAGTAGGCTTTTTGACGTTTGAGACTGCCACTGGTATTGGCTGGCCGGGTCGGCGTCACGACAGGAATGTTTGCTGGCGACATCCTAGCTTGTGTGGTGGGGACTCTACTTTTCCGCACCATCAAAGATGCAGATAACAAGGCTGGACGAGTGGTGTTATTGTTTGCGTGGACGCTCCCCACTGACCTGGAAGTGAACTACCACAATGTCAGATTATTGTGTAGGCACAATGTGATACTCACCGCATTGTCCGCATTGAGAGGGCGGCTAGCAACTTGCGACGTAACCGGGAGGGATGGAGCCATGAGTGGATCCATCTCCCATGCCTTATTGACTTGCTCGCGTTTGCGTGCAAGTACTTCACGGCGCTTTGCCTTGTCAGACGCATCCTGCTCTGATACCTTCTTGGCATGATGTTGATCATCTGTGGCCAATGAGTGAACGAACGATAGAAAAAATTGCAAGAGAGACAACACTACCTATCATTGCTTGAACTTTCTCGCTTGGCCGACGTACACGTCCGCGACCGGATTCAATGTGGGGGGGCTGAGACTGAGGTTGTTGAGAGGACATTGGTGTCAGTCAGTTACGGGGCAGAGGGAGAAAAAAAAGACGGGACCTGCATAAATATGCGAGCCAAGAGACAGGGCTCAACCAAACAATGAGACGAAGATGGATAGAACGAATGAGTCCCTGGAATGTCGAGACCAATTATTGCATAAGGGTTTGCATAGCCTAAGCGCTTGCAGCAGGTCAGCAAACATTTTCCCCCCTCGCGCACACGCCTCCACTCGACTCACAATGCCTCGCCCTACTCGTGCTAACAACCCGTCTCATCATCAATGTGGCCATTGTAGTCAAGGATTCCCTACAGCGGGTGGGCTTCGTCGGCATATAGCACATTCTTTGCATTGCCAAGCCGCACTCATGCAGAGGACAGCGCCTCAAGTGCGCACAAGAGACGATCAGTGGGAGAGTGAAGACAGTGAAGACAACCACTTACCAGAAGACGAAGTGCCACCCGCTATCGTCACGCCCACACAGGGTCAGTGGGAAGGTGTAGACGACCACTATGACTACTTACCGGAAGACGACGGGGAACCTGGCGAGGGCCTGGACATCCAGCAGGCTCAGGAGGGTTCCGAGTCCCACTCGGAACGATATATACAGGAATACGACCAAGGTGTGGCCGCGGCCGAGCTCGGGACAGCTAAAACTCAATTTGAGTTGCTGAAGGAAGTGCAGCAGGCGCGGGGTCAAGGAGCATATGCTCCTTTTGCTGATTGCGATGAATGGGAGTTGGCAGAGTGGCTGATCAAGAATGTGAACCAGCGAGCCACCGAAGACCTTCTGAAATTGCCTATCGTGAGTGATTTGCAGATGCACCATCTACTAGTACTTAGCGTGACTGGCCAAAGACCCGGAACCGCACGCAACCCAGCTACCAAAGCAAGTATACTTTTATGAAAAAGATCGACCAGCTACCCACGGGTCCTGAATGGCACTGCGAGATGGTGCAAGTCCATGGCGATCTCGAGGAAGACCAAGATTCCGATCAGGATGAGGCTCCAGATGGAACCGGTGAAGAGCTGGAACTGTGGCTCCGGGATCCCATTGCCTGCGTGCAGGAGTTAATCGGCAATCCTGCATTTCGCAAAGAAATGGCTTACGCACCTGAAAAGGTTTATACGGATCCAGAGGGACAGACTCGCCGCTACGATGAGATGTGGACAGCTGATTGGTGGTGGGAGACACAGGTGCGTTGCTAGGCTGCCCTTTGGTGTCTACATCGCTCAGATGTTCGCTTTAGTGCCGTCTTCCAGAAGGGGCGACCGTAGTGCCCGTTATCCTCGCATCTGACAAAACTGAGTTATCGCGGTTCAAGGGCGACAAAGTGGCGTGGCCAGTGTACTTAACGATTGGCAACATCTCGAAGCACATCCGTCGTCAGCCAGCACAACACGCTTCCATTCTGCTGGGATACTTACCAGTGTCGAAGTTGGAATCCTTTGAGAACAGCTCCGTCGCACGTTACCGCTTGTTCCACTATTGCATGAAGCGAATTCTTCAGCCTCTAGTGGCTGCAGGCCGGGATGGGGTTGAGATGGTGTGCGCGGATGGACTAGTTCGACGGGTTTATCCCGTGCTTGCAGCCTTCATCGGGGATCACCCAGAACAATGTCTGGTAGCGTGTTGCGCCGAGAACCGGTGCCCCAAGTGTCACGTTCCTGCCGACCAACGTGGCGCAAACCTTCAATTTCAGTACCGCAATCAAGACCAAACAACTCACGTACTCCACGCACAGGCGACAGGCCAATACCCCCCCGAATTCATCGCTGAAGGCCTGCGTGCCGTTTTCTCGCCCTTCTGGGCTGATCTCCCGCATTCCGATATTTTTTGTTGCATTACCTCGGACATCCTCCATCAGCTCCACCAAGGGATCTTCAAGGATCACCTCAAGAAATGGTGCGCTTCCGTCGTAGGGAAACAGGCGTTCGACAAGCGGTTTCAAGCAATGCCGCTCTTTCCGGGGCTCCGTCATTTCAAGGACGGTATTTCAAAGGTCAAACAATGGACAGGCGCTGACCACAAGCAAGTTGAGCGTGTCTTCGTGAATGCGCTTGTAGGTACGGCAGCAAACCACGATGTGATTCAAGCCAGCCGTGCGCTGCTTGATTTTATCTATTTGGCACAATACCATTCACACACAGATGCTACTCTGCGAGCCTTGTGCGCTGCCCTCAATGACTTCCATGCGGCGAAAGATGTATTCGTTGAACACGGTTGCCGCGAGCACTTCAACATTCCCAAACTGCACTCGCTCGTCCACTACGTTGAGACCATCAAGCAGTATGGTAGTCTTGATGGGCTCAACACTGAGCACTCAGAGCGGCTACACATCGACTACGCTAAGAAGGCTTATGCAGCAAGCAACTGCAAGGATTACACGGCGCAAATGACAAAATGGCTCAACCGTCAGGAAGCCGTTTTGTGGTTCAAGACATACCTGATCTGGTACCATGGTGGTCAAACCACCTCATCGCAGGAAAGTGACGAGAGCGATGTCTCAGATGCTAGCCAAGGGGATCGTCCGAGAACAGGATACCACCTTGCACGCCGCCCTCATTTTCCAAAGCGGACCGTTCAGTATCTTGCGGACCATCATGGTGCCGTCAGGTTCATGGAAGCGCTACAATCTTTCCTCGCAGAGCTACGTACTCGAGGGCATCGGAACGTTGACCCAACGGTCCATGATCATTTCGACTGTTTCAGCAATGTCAGGGTGCCGTTGCAGCCGATGGAACACTTCGCTGACAGTGAGACAGCAAGGATCCGCTCTCATCCTACACGCACCAATGGCCCTCGCAAGCCACCCACTGCGCCACGTTATGACACAGTCCTGGTTCTGATGGATGAGGAAGCACGAAAGCTTGGAGGCCTGCATGGTCAGTCGTTTGCCGTACGTCTAAAAATTAGACAGCTAATTATTGCTTTCAGGCTTGTGTGCAGCCGAAGTCCGTGTCATTTTCAGGCTACCACCACATATTGGTCTATATCCTCACCCGCTCGCTTATGTCCATCTCTTCAAGCCGCCGCGCTCCTTCGACAACAATCTTAAAATGTTCTGGTTTGGTCGCTCTACACAGAATCATCTACCAAGAGCCGTGATTATCCCTGTCACTCGCATCGTGCAACCGTGTCATCTAGCCCCCCGGTTCCCAAGTGGACCTATCCCCCCTCGCTGGACTCATGGCGATAGCATGACGGACGCTGACAGTTTCTATTTAAATAGGTACATAAATTCACGGGTATTTCATCAGTACCTACAACATGCCGATGAAGACGCCGCATTTTAAGGTGCTCCCTGCCTATCCGTTCCTGAACCATACTTAGCAGTTCCTCAATAGTACCCGCAGTCATCAAATCGACCGCACCATCCTCGTGCCTTGGAAATTGATTGGACTGCCTTGGATGGGTCACGACTCACGAGTGTTGAAGTAGCAAGCGCTGCGCCATTACTGCCAAGCAAACATGTATGGATGTGTAGGGACTCTGGCTATTGTAAATTGCTGTACTAGTATTCTTTAGCTTGATATTGAGCGTATGGAGTTTGCCACTGGCATGTGAAACCTACAGTTGTGACCATTGATACACAATGTCCCTGATTGTTCAAGCATGGCTGATATGTACAACATTGAGAGTACAGGACTTACTGTAGGCTATGTAGAGTGCAGTAGACATGTTGACAGGAGCACTGCCTATGGTAACCTACATTGGCAATATATTTATATCATGTGCTACCATAGCGCTACCATAACTTTCCATTTTTGCAGATGATGGTGTAGTAACTGACAACAATGATTGAATGATGTGAAATGGGATGTATCAACTTATGGCTACAATGTGGGGTCTTTCCGCTCACGGCATTTTTATATAGTATTTAGTTCCATGCTCCTGCGCGTCCTTACCAGGTTACATGTGACAGTTCGGCGGAGGAAGCCTTAGTACACAATCGCATCATGATCAGGTCAGTCCAGCCTCTACCAGCCTACCCTGCACGTACGTCTTCAATGGCAGCCCACTCTTGAATGTTCTGAACCCTTGGTAAAACAACAGTGCCGAGTGGAGTTTGCAAAGTTTGCGAACTTCAGAAGTTCAAGGTACATTTCCTTCAATGAACTTTGAAGCTTTTGAAGGGCCGACAAAATTGTCGTGACATGTGGTGGGTCCAATAAGTAGTAGTACCCAGTGTGTTCAACGGGCTTATTCATGCACCCATTTTGACTGTCCGCTTGCGCTTCGCTGCCTCATCGCTCTTTGCATATCTGTTTCATGATTTACCCTCTACAACAAGCTGTCACCAACATTCAGATCTTTGACTACGCGTTTTGTAAGTCCGTTGTCCCACCTCCCGTCCATTAACCTTGCTCTTCTTTCTAGTTATCATCTTCACCACTGTCGGGTATGATTACAGTAAGCAATACAGTTCTTGTTGTTTCTTCACATTGACGAACCTGACAGTCCTTACATTTTCAGAAGAGGTATGCTTCGCATTCATTTTCGCATCACATACCCTGACCATCTCTTAGATTGAATATGTTTGGGTCATTCCATATTTTCTTCGCATCGACGATATATTCTGATATGGCTGCAGAGAAAACCCTGGACATGCGTGTCTACGATGTTTATCCTCGTAAGTATTCTCACCACGCTCATGACATTAACCAAAATGATACATGGTTCGTTTTCAGGCTCGTTATTCTGGAATCAGTAGTGTCATGTATGTTCTTGTCTTTTGGCAACGTATTGATTGCTCACTCAATTTTGCGTTAGGCTTCACGCTACCCGTGTGTTTAAAACTTGATAATGAGTTCACCGATCTGATTAAACTTTATCAAAGAGTGGAATTCTACCGTTCACAATTCCACAAAGGTAATCTCCCATCCCTCCACTGATTGGCAAAGATACTTACCAACACCCTAGGTGTACGTGTCGTTGGCTTCACCATTACACTAATGAACATTTGAGAGCCATTGATCACACTTGTAGATGTGAGCACATTCTGTTGTTGTTTAAATGTTCATATTGATTAGGTTCGCTTCCAAGGCAACCTAATTTCCATTACCGACACTTGGTTATTGTGGATTTTTATCTGTTCTGCTGATTGTAAGATTTCACTTTTATCCTGAGTGGAATGAATCACATCGGGATATGCAGTGGTGATGATTTTGCGTCTTTGGGCGTTATATACTCGATCGAGGATCATCCTTGGCACCCTCCTCACGTTATATGCCGTAGAAGTCATCGCATTTTTCATCCATTTTGTTGTTACTGATTCCCAGTTTCCCCGCGATCCCATGAGTAAGTTGAAATAGCCTCACAATGGACCGTACATGACGGATTCCCTTGATCATATAGTGGGTACCATCCAAGTGCTTGGGTCTTCGATGTGCGTGTGGAAGAGGGTCTACCCCGTTTTGAGCGACCTTCAAGCTATTGCGCAGCTCGCTCTCGGCGCATGGATGTGCCTCCTCCTCGTTATTCAATTTATCACAGAGTCAGTTGAGATGTACAAGATGACAAGACGATTCCGAATCAGCCATTACCAGAAGCGTCTCGTGTGGGAGGGTCTGGTCTATTTTATCGTGTATGTTTCATCTTGATTTCTTTTTCTGCACAACGCCAACTATGAATAGCATCCTGGCATTTGCAATTATTAGCCAGCTGTCCAACACAGGACGCCTTCCAAAGGACCCAGGGCAGCAGATACTGTGTGCAGCGATACAAATGCTTCCATTTATGCTATTTCCGCGGTTCGTGTTGAGTTTGCGCAAGGTTTATCAGCAAGATATTGGGGGCAGACGAGGTAATGGCTTGGACAGTGCATTTGGGTTGCCAACCTCGGAGCATCTTGCGATAACATTTATGGGTACAGTGGAGAACGCGGAGGGGGGCGATGGCATTGAGATGGAATTGGAATACCGCAGAACTGTCGCGCGCGCGTGAGTGCGTGATATAACTTTGTCAAAGGCCATGGCTAGCACCGAACCCGAGCTTCTGCGGTTGCTTGGTTGTATGTATTGTAGTATCTTCCGCTGTCCTTACTGAATGCCTAGCTTTCGTGCTGTTGTTACCGACTCCGAGTAGGAGCAGAGGCACCTGAACGTTTGGAAGAGCTTTGAGATTCGTTGAACGGACATTGGAGATGAAAGCCATAATCTGCAGTGAATGCCACAGAGAATTGCATGCTGAACTAGCTACATCGACTCTGATCAATGACATCGCTGCTTCATTGTATCAGCTGGGATATGTACAAGGTCATGCCAGCGTATGGCAGATCTTGAAGCGGCACGGGCCGCACAGCCTCTCGTATGCTTGTATAAGTATGATAGGCTACTAGGAACACGGAAGACTGCGCGGCATACAGCAAGCATACAGCATTTCGACTCTCCTTGCCACCTAACGCTCTCCTCCCCGTAAAACAACGAAATACTCGCTGGCAATGCCGGTGGGTCTAGAGACTCGTTTCAAGCGACTTCTCAAAGAGATTATCACCATCTCGAATGGAATCCGTGACTCAGCTCTAGATTATGCAAATGGCCGAAATTTCAGCGTTTCCGAAAGGCTTCGCCACCAGCTGGGAACGATCAGTACATCCGCCGACGCCATTCTTCAAGCCTTCACCAAAGCAACTCTCACGAGCTACTCTCTCGACAACCGGATAGCCGACTGGCTGGCCAGTGAAGAGCCGCACTCATGTTTGCGCAAGCTGAAGGAGATGAATAACGTGCTCAGGCTCCTCGACTATGTTGAGGACCCTGCTCCATCACTCACGCCGGCCGAAGACAAACCTACCGCAGCCATGGTCTTCTTTGATAACCACAAGAGTCATTTTCATTTTTTGCTCGCCCCCAACGTTTGGTGAGTTTCCAAGCGGTTTCCCGAAATGGTGCTTGACTACTGCCCACTACCCAGGAACCGTGAGAGACTGGGTCACTTACAATCAGAAGCATCTACATATTTTCTGGACGAGGATAGCAGCATAGCGACCGGGCACGAAAATGGACCTCTGTCAGACGTGGACCAAGCAACGGTAACAGATCGTAAAAAGGAATTTCTCCGTACTTATCTCGTGTCTGTTCTTCGCACTTGGGTGTACTAACATTACTTTGTTCGCAGACCAAAAGTTGGACGAGATATCACGATGGCTCACTCCAACGGAATGCGCGCAGAAGCACAAGGATGCACTCAGGCTACGTCAAGAAGGCACGTGCAAGTGGTTTCCCAGCACGGATGTATACGAAAGGTGGCGGGCACCTGGGAACCATTTTTTGTGGTTGCACGGCAAAGGTGTGGTATCTGTGTAATACTTTGTGCGTCACCACAGCTGACACCCTGTATCGTGTCGATAGCCGGTTGTGGAAAGTCGGTGTTAATGTGAGTCCAGCCGCAGTTCAAACCATACCAGTATTGACTAGTGCAGTGCATCCACGATCGAGCACCTCACAAATGGGTTAAAAGAAGAAGAAGTGGTGGTATTCTTCTACTGCGATTTCCAAAACAAGCGGTCGACGAGTTCTACGGAGTTGATGCGCTCTCTGTTATCCCAGCTCCTGCGTCACATCCGTGATCATGGGGTCGACCCAGAGGATTTTCCGGACAAGATTCTCAAGCAGAAAAGCGAGGGTACGCTATCGCTCGACGACCTCGAGAAACTCTGTGACCTAGTATCGCGTGCCGCGAGTTTCTTCCGTCATGAACCCATGATAGTGATCGACGCACTCGATGAGTGTGCGGATATCGAGACGCTTCTACCTGCGCTTGTCACACTGAGTCAGAACATTCATGTTCGATTGTTGGTGACGAGCCGACCGGATCAAACCATCGTGGATCATTTCGCGGATCTTCAATCCATTTCCTTCGAGAAGGTGACCGAAGAGATTGCGTCCGACATAGCATTGCATGTCAGACGAGAGCTTGACTCGCACAACCGTCTGAGATCCGCCGTTCCAGAGATGAAGAACGAAATTGAGGCAAAGTTAACTGAAAGAGCAGAGGGCAGGTAAGGTGTTGTATAGTAGTATCCACTCAGGACTCATTGTTGCTGTTCGAAAGGTTCCAGTGGGTGCAGTGCCAGCTGGACACGCTCAAACGATGCGCAACCAGGGAAGAGCTGGGGGAAGCGTTGGACAGCCTCCCGAATGAACTGGAAGCAACATACGAGATAATACTAGGAGCAATCGATGAACGAAAGTCAGAAGGGGAGCTGACACGTCGTGTATTGGCTTTGCTCATGGTGGCGATAGAGCCCTTGCGGCTTGCACAGATGGTCGATGGGCTCTCGATGGATTTCCAGAAACGAAAGAACGACCGCGAGACACAGCAATGGCTGGAAACTAAACTACTACATTCGTTGTCGAGCCTTGTGTCATATCACGAGGAGACGGATGTTCTCGCGTTATCCCATTTCAGCGTAAAGGTCCGTTTAGTGATCTAACTCATCTACAATATCTGCAACACTTTTCTACAGGAATATCTCACCAGCCGTTCGGCACTGCCAATGTACCAAATCGTTACTCATAAAGCCCACGCTGAGGCTGCTCAAATGTGCATGGGCTATATCTCCGTTTTCTTGAAACAAGGACCCTCCCGTGGCAATCTCGAGCTATGGCAATGCTTTCCGATGCTTTCCTATGTGATCTCTTCTGGTTTTATCCACATCGCCTATGTAGATTCCGAGTCACCCGTTGCCCTTGAAGCGTTGCAATCCCTAGGATCAGACGTCCGGCACCATCCTTCACATTGGGACCGCCTTTGCGAGTTACGGGAGGAGAATCTCGATTGGCCCTATGCTCCATGGCCATCATCGAAACACGACTTTGTGCTCTACATCTTGATTGCCTATTCGCCTCCTGGACTCCTGCGGACCTTCCTCTCCAGCAATCGCCCTCTGCAGCCGAGGATTAGAACGAACCCACTCGTATATGCTGCAGACCTCCGGAAGACTGAGCATGCAATGGTTCTCTTGGCTTATTGTGCTGACGTGGACGCGCGGGGTTTGGTTATTGATGACTCTTACCGTGCTTCCCCTCTCGAGGTCGCGATCGATCTCGGGGACGACGTGCTCGTCGGGGAACTGCTGCAGAGAGGATGTTTAGTAACCTCGGAGCTTCTTACGACTGCTGTCTGTATGCCGTGGTGTAGCACCCGGGTCCTTGCGAAGGTCATGCAAACCAACGAGTTCTTGAAATGGGCACTCGAAATTGGAGAGGAAAAGCTGTATCGGAGGATCTTCAGTAGTGCAAGGCCGAACACAGGGGATAGTAGGAAAACGGATGAAGACCACGTCGCTCTGGCACGAAGACTGCGTCAGCTTGGTCTGGACCTTTCTGCAGACAGCCAGTTCGGAAAGGACTTGATCGAGCGTGCCCTCCATGCAGCGCATACGTCAATGCTCGAATTTCTGCTTTCGCCGCACCAACCACCGCCAGCTGAATTTCTCATTACTGCGTCGACCGGCGATACATCTGAAACAGTACCGGTGGTCCGTTTCTTGCTCCAGAAAGGGGTCAATGTGCATGCCGTTTCGGATGAAGGTGGAGACACTGCACTGCACCTTGCTGCAATGTGCCCTTGGGAACCACGGGGTTTGGAGCTCACGAGACTTCTAATCGATGCTGGATGCGACCCTCATACACTCAATGTTGAGGGGGAGACATCGTTGGACCTTGCAGTGAGACACGGTCACTGCTCAGTTGTGGAACTTTTACTCTCGTGCAATGTTCCACTTCCCTCCGGTATCCTACATCTTGCTTTGGAGCGACGCCAGAATTCCCAGATGATCGAATTTCTGTTACACAGAGGGGCTGATGTACATGCTGTCGCCCAGTCTACTGGGAATACTATCCTTCATTGTGCCATCGTTGGAAATGAGCCGGATGAAGATAGGGACGAGCGCGAGGGAAATGATGACGAACGCCAGGAATCGGAATGTTTCGGCTTAGTAAAGCGTTTCCTCAAAGCTGGCTGTGATCCAACCACATGTAATTCCTCAGGAGAAACGGTCCTGGAAATTGCCATGCAGCGTAACTTCACTTCTGTGGTCGAGCTCCTACCTTCCTCCGATGTTCCCCTTCCTCCAGATGCCATACTGATTGCGTTACGGCAACGCTCGACTCTCAAGATGATTGAATATCTCATTCGACGGGGTGCTGATGTGCATGCAATCACGTCTGGTGGGGACACCGTACTTCATCTCGTACTTGGCACTAGCCGCTACCCCAAAGAGACGCGTTGCAAATTAGTCAAGAGATTGATCAACGCTGGCTGCAATACAGCTGCACGTAATTCCAGCGGAAAAACAGCCCTGGAAATAGCCATCGAGCATAACTTCACTTCTGTAGTCGAGCTCCTGCTCTCCTCCGATACACCCCTTCCTCCCGATGCCCTACTGATTGCAGTACGGCAAGGCTCGACTCTCGAGATGGTTGAATGTCTCATTCACGGAGGTGCTGACGTGCGTTCCATCACCTCTGATGGGGATACTGTACTCCATCTCGCACTCAGCTGGTTTGTGGATGTTTTCTGGCCCGAAGAGCCGTGTTGTGAATTGGTGAAGGGATTGATCAACGCTGGCTGCGATACAACTGCACATAATTCTGCTGGGAAAACAGCCCTGGAAATTGCCATACAGTGGAACTTCACTTCTGTGGTCGAGCTCCTACTTTCCCCCGATGTTCCCCTTCCTCCCGACGCCCTCCCGACTGCGTTACAGCAAGGCTGGACTCTCAAGATTATTGAATGTCTCATTCAGAGAGGTGCTGATGTGCATGCCATCACGGCCGGTGGGGACACCGTACTTCATCACGTACTCGGCACTAGCCGCTACCCCAAAGAGACGCGTTGCAAATTAGTCAAGAGATTGATCAACGCCGGCTGCAATACAGCTACACGTAATTCCAGCGGAAAAATAGCCCTGGAAATAGCCATCGAGCATAACTTCACTTCTGTAGTCGAGCTCCTGCTCTCCTCCGATATACCCCTTCCCGATGCCCTACTGATTGCAGTACGGCAAGGCAGGACTCTCAAGATTATTGAATGTCTCATTCAGAGAGGTGCTGATGTGCATGCCATCACGTCCGGTGGGGACACCGTACTTCATCTCGTACTCGGCACTAGCCGCTACCCCAAAAAGACGCGTTGCAAATTAGTCAAGAGATTGATCAACGCTGGCTGCAATACAGCTGCACGTAATTCCAGCGGAAAAACAGCCCTGGAAATAGCCATCGAGCATAACTTCACTTCTGTGGTCGAGCTCCTGCTCCCCTTTGATCTACCCCTTCCTCCCGATGTCCTACTGATTGCGGTACGACAATCCCCGACTAGGCTCGAGATGGTTGAATATCTCATTCAGAGAGGTGCTGATGTGCATTCCATCACGTCTGATGGGGATACCGTACTTCATCTCGCACTCAGCCGGAGCCATGGCGAAGGGACATGTTACGAATTAGTGAAGACATTGATCAATGCTGGTTGCAATCCCTCCACGTGCAATTCGAAGGGCAATACAGTCCTCCTGGCTGCCATCGAGTGTGGTTACTCTTTGGTAGTCGAACTTCTACTCTCATTCAATGTCCCCATCCCCCCCGACGTCCTACACACCGCGTTACGGTGCCACTGCAAACCTCGAATAATCCACGTGTTGGTGCGCAAAGATGCCAACAATCATATTTTCCAAAGCGTATCTGGATCCAATTGGGACATCTCTACTTCAGCTCGCCTGCACATCGTACTCGGGACAATACAGTCAGCAGGTCACCGAGATCCTCGAAGCTGCACCCAAGGCCTGCAGAAAGAGGCCGAGACTTGATGAACAGGAACAACCTGGTATGTGCCAGAATCTTGCACTACCAGGGTGGATATGGTGCTCATATTTTTCGTCTGCAGTGGTATGAAGATATCACAGTTTTTCCGGTCCTTCTGGTAGTATAGCCTATATGGTCAAATTCTAGGAAATGAATCCATCCTTGTAGTATGTACTTATGTAAAGTAGTAACGGTAAACTTCCTCGGTTAACGTTCGAAGCCTTTTTTCGGATTTCTACACACACCCGGCGACGATGGCTGACATCTCCAAGCTGTGGCGATCCGACACAGACCAGAGCAAGCCACAGTTACTACAAGGCGAGGTGTATAGATCAGACATACTCGCCGTGATTGAGCGGATCGACGCGCTCCGTCCTGCGCTGAGAATGCTGAGCGACAAGATCCACGGTGAGTCACCGCGCGTGCATCGACCAATCATTGGCATCCACACATCTATCCATGTTACCGGCTCAAATAGCCCTTCCGGAACTCAGGCCTCAGGTTTGAAGAGCAGTACGTCCCGGTTGTGCTTGCATTGATTGACACCGTGGATCTCAAGATCCGGTGCACAGCTATGGGACGACGAGTATACGGATTTTATGGCGTCGCAGGGTTTTGAGGTGCAGTGGCACTCTCTCCTCGATACGGCCTGGGTCCCGACCTATAGTACCCATGGTACAGCTGAGAAGACACGTCCCGTTCTCGGCGTGAACTCGGATGGACGCGTTACCTGGGATCGGACATGTGTGTGGACATAATTTGATCGGCGTGGCCGGGGTTACGGTCGCGTGTGCGGTTAAGGCCGCGATGGAGACGCTGGATATCGATGGCAAGTTAGTTTTGCTTGGGACGCTTGAGCGTTCTTGTCTGGCCACAAAGGCCGCATGAATTGAAATAGTGCCAGGTGAGGAGGGCGGTTCTAGCAAAGTACGGTTGTGAGAGAAGGGGGCGTACGAGGGACTTGGCGCTTGTCTAATGTGAGTGTTATTGTCCTCATTCATTCCTTTGCTCCATCTAAAATGTGGCACTACTGAATGGACATCACAATCTGAAATTAGGTGTCACCGGCCCGCCATACTCTGCCAGTCTGAGCAGCTCGTTGGCTGTCGTCCAGCCCCAAGTGGATTATACTGGACACACGTAAGGAACACGTTACGCTCCATGTTCCTTGACCTGAGAAACGCTGGCATCCTCAGTGCACATGCCGGTCTCAGCCCTTGGGAGGACCAGAATGCCCTCGATGCGGCCGTGCTTGCATACACCAACGTTGGCCTCTTGCGTCAACAAATCAAGCCCACGCATCGCGTGCATGGCATACTATTTGGAGTACAAGATTGGGCACCCAACAGTCCGTGTGATCGTGCTTACTATGACTGATCTGACAGTTGAACTTGCATGCGTTTTCGACTGTCATTCCTGATCAGGCCTTCGACGATGCAGTGCGTGTGTTCATTTTATGTTTGGCTAATTTGATGGCGGAGCGAGCATGAACAGTTGCTATGTTCGTGCGCCAACGACCAAGGAAGCGTTTGAGACGGCAGCTTGGGTGAGAAACTGTTTCGAGTACGCACATGGTCCCCGGTGCGGAGCGCGTCTGATGGAGCGTTGATTGTTGTCAGAGCCGCAGCGAGTGCAACAAGATATAAGATGAACATCAGCTACGAAACTGTTTGGAACGAGCTTGTTCAAAATCAGGCCCTTGGTAAATCATCTTTCCTTGACGTGTCTTGGCGATCATGTCTGTATATGTGCGGATTAGGTGAAGAGTTTGCAGACTTTTTTGCAAGCGATACGGGAGCGTCGATTACGAATGAGGCCTAGGCATCACCAGCGCGTCAACGGATTTCGTGCTGTTCCATCACGTTTGACTTCTTGGCTCATTGTGACGACTTGCTTGCACAGGGAAACGTAACATACCGTGAAGTGATCAACACACTAAAGTGATGCCTGGGCTGCATCCTGGTTTTTGTACATTGTCTCTCTTATGTCGACAGACATCGCTCACGAAACATGTTTTAACGTGCTGGCACATGTAGGTATGAGGGTGTTGACGGACAAGCACTCCTGGATAGGGTACGTTTGAGTTGATTGTGAGATCTTTGGCGCGGACGCTGAATCGACTTGCTCAGGAAAAGGCCACGTTCGAGGAAGACAAGAAGAAGAGGGGAAATTGAAAGAAACGCAAAAGTGCAAAAGTATCTACTGTATGTGAGCGGGAAGTGTACGCTTAGTCGATAGCGCATCCATAATCAATCCATAAGTAATAGTATTTGGTTGAACTTAGTACACGATCTTGTCCCGTTACTCCTTCCGCTCAGTCGCTCACCATCTATAGATCAGATCGATCACTACTAACGATTTCAACTCATACAATCGAATCATGTCCGATGACTCTGTCTTGTGGCGACCCGACACAAATACACCCAAGCCACCGTTCCTTCCAGGTGACGTATATAGACCAGACATTCTTGCAGTGATAGAACAAACGATCGACTCCCTCCGCCCTCAGCTGCGAGAGTTGAGCGACAAAATACATGGTAAGATCGTCAGACCACGACATCCGGGCCACATCGCGACTGATCAAACACCACCCGTGCTTTGCACGAACATTAGCTCATCCCGAGCTGTTGTACGAAGAACGGTGCGATGTCGTCTTCCATCGCACACGATAGCACGATGCTGAACCTGTAGCCCCCAGTTATGCCCACGACACGTATACCGCGTTCTTGGAAGCGCAAGGATGGGACGTTCAAAGGCACTACCTGCTCGAAACCGCCTGGGTGGCCACCTACACACGCGGTCAAGGTGGCCGTGTACTGGGCGTCAACTCCGAGATGGACGCCCTGCCTGGGATCGGGCACGCATGCGGCCATAATCTGATCGGCATTGCGGGTGTAGCAGTCGCTTGTGCTGCAAAAGCCGCCTTGGAACAATTGAACATTGATGGAAAGGTGATCTTACTCGGCACTCCCGGTAAGCCTTCATCCAATCCATGGGCCGATGTCGTTGATGAGCATCGTGTAGCTGAGGAGGGTGGGTTTGGCAAGGTTCGATTGTGGGATAAAGGCGCCTACGAGGAAATGGACGTTTGTCTCATGTACGGCGCCGTCGTGCTCGGACCCTATTTCCTTACCTCACTGACTATTTGGCGGTGTAGGTGTCATCCGGCGCCGGGACCTCCATACTCCATTAGTCTGAGTGGTTCCCTGGCTATGGTTCGGCTCCAAGTGGACTTTAAGGGCAAAGCGTAAGAAATATGATCAAGCATCCTTGCAATTTCAGTGACGCACCCCATGCTCAGTGCACATGCCGGTCTAAGCCCTTGGCAAGGCAAGAATGCACTGGATGCCGCCGTTCTCGCATACAACAACATCGGGCTTTTACGCCAGCAAATCAGACCTACCCATCGTACACATGGAATCTTTGGGGGGAAAGATTGGGCACCAAATGGTCCGTATAAGCCTTCCGTAACGCACCATAACCTTGACGAGCACCCTCAGTGATACCTGACAATTCCACGGTGAAGTAAGTCGAGCTCAGCAGTAGTCTTTTCAGAAGGCTGGTTAATTGATCGCCGTCAAAGGTGGTTCGTACGTGCCCCCATAACCAAGGAAGTGTATGACACCGCTGCTCGAGTCAGAGCTTGCTTCACGTATGTGACCCCATCTACACCCCCTATCATACTACATCATTCTCAGAGCTGCCGCTGCTGCCACTGGCACCGAGGTTTCGTTCACCAATGAATCTGTGGGGAACGAACTCGTACAAAATAAAGTTCTTGGTGAGTAGGTCGCTTTATGCCTGGGGTATTACGAACGTGATGATATTAGGCGGAGAACTTGCGGATGTCGTTCTGAAGCGGTATGGGGCCATCGACTACGAGTGGGGTATTTCTAGTGCATCCACAGATTTCGTAAGTCCTAGTAACTAAACCGTCACTGAATGATAAACTTGTGCTCAACTTTCGCAGGGCAATATAACCTACTGTATGCATGGTCTTTGTCTTTCATATGCTCTTTACTAATCTGGGCGTCAGTAATGCCCGCGCTGCACCCCGGCTTTTGTACGTACATGTTCCGGCTTTTCCTTGACGAGACATTCCTGATGTGAACGTTCAACTCGACGCTGTACCTGCTGTAGCGATTCCCACTGTACCTGGAGGAGGAAACCACACGAAGGAGTTTACAACCGCCGCTGCCACCGATACCTCCCACGAAGCATGCTATACCGTGTCTAAAGCGCTCGCCCATGTGGGAATGCGGGCGATTACTGACGAAGCGTTCCTAGCGCAGGTAAGTAGGCGCAAGTTGTTTGAGTCGACTTGGCATTGCTAACGTGGTTGACCTAGGTCAAACAGGCATTTGAAGAGGACAAGAAATCGAGGGGTTCCTGAAATTTGAGCACGACCGAGAGGGTCGAGACGAACTAACATTTGTTTATATAATATCTCACATACTTGAAGCGACGCCAGGGCTTTTTCCGAGTCTCGGATCGGATTCTCCTGGGATTCGAACTTCTCTACGAAACACAAGGTAAAATGCTAATGCGGGCCGAGTCTTGGAAACGACAACAACGATCAGTCTGGCACAGCACACAGACAAGCATCCTGTGCGTCAAAATTACGACAACAAACTTTTCACTCGAGTGTCGATTCGGCGGTACTAGCAATCGTCGATATTGCAACAAGCTTTCACGCGTTTCATCGAGTAGAAACCACAGGGTCGGATGGTCAACTCTCCCATCAAGCAGCAGCCCTGGACCATCATACTTTATCCTCGGAGAGGTTTCGGCAAAGAAGGATAACCGTGAAATGTATTGCAGAAAGCGAGACAGTCGGAATAAGATGCGTAACGAATCCCACACAAGTGTGACAGAATAAACCGAAGAACCAAGACAACGTTTAAATAGATCTAGTACTATAGATACACTATGTTGGTCCCGCCATGGGAAAGAACCCACGTCTCGAAATAATCGTCGTGAGCATGCCCAATGATTAGCGAATGTCGTGATGTCTACACAGGTAATGTGATCCCTCCGCCCTTTTTGGCTGGGAGTGCATGTCTAAAGAGAGATGCCATCGTTGAGACATGTAAACTCGTAGAGAAAATTGAATCTCACCATTCATGTTTGACAGTGCCACGATTCTGTAGCCTGGTGCGGCGGTGCATGATTGAGCCCTGATAATGATGAGCCGGGGCAGCGGCAGCGACCGCAGCCAGTAGAGCAATGGAAAGAAGGATAGTCGTGGAGGACAGAACCAACTTCATGCCGAATTTCTCGAGAACGTTAGGGGAAAATGTTTCTAAAGGACATGAAATGTCCGAGCGGTTTTATACCATTCGGTTTCGTGTGATGAGCTGGAAAAGTAGAAGCGAGCCGAGTGAAACGGAACACTTGGTTCGGTTAGTTCGCATGAAAAATAAGGGTCATCCGACGTTTGGACTTCTAGCCCGGATCTGTCGGCGGTCGCTGGCGGCACCAATCGTGTCGGGGATCAACAGGTAAAGTACCCAGATCAGTGAAATGTGCATCATTCAGGGGGACAATGTGTGGAAACAGTGGTCACACTTACTGTCGTAGGTTAGACTAGTCGACAGTAGCGGACATCCAGGATCTGATTGAGGTCCGATTTCGGCGGCCTGAGTCAAAGCATTTATTGACGGTCAAGAAGCACAGAGATTACACTTCAAAGTTCAACGCAAACGCATTCTTACACTCGAAGAGGTTACGAAATTCAAGTAATCGTTTACCATTTCTCGTGGGCAGGTCGCACTAAGCGCATTCGCATATCAGAACGAATCCACGGCAACTGATGGACAGGCTTACAGTCAATCTCCCATGCCCATGCTGAGCTGTCTTGCTCGACAAGACTGAGGTAAGCCTGTATACGCGCAACGGTGATTAGATGGCTTTTCCCATAGTGGTATCAACCTATATCCAACCTTTGCGATGGAATCCGGATTGAGGCGGGCGTCTGCGTTGGCTTCCCAGGCAGTGTCATTTCGATATCCTCTCGTACGGTCGGTTAAGATATTGCCATCGATGATGCTCTGTAAGTTGAATCAGTGACCGTTCTGCCCCCAATCTCGATAACTCACGTGTGCAACCTATTAATACACAGAGAATGTCAGTCAGAGAAGAATAGAAATGCATCAATGGCTACTTGCATGAATGTTTTGCTTCCCGAATTCTTTGGCCAAACTCTGGGAGAGTGCCCTAATACCGAATTTTCCGATAGCAAAGGCGCTCGTGGTAGTGTTGCCTCTGATCGCAGCCGTGGCCCCTGTGAAGATGAGGGTCCCCCTCTTCCTTGCGCCGCCCTTTCCACCTTCACTCGGTTTTTCGAAATCGTTCTTGTTAAACTCGAGCAAGACTTCTCTAGAGAAAGTGTAGGCGGCGAGAACGTTGACATCCAATGATTCGCGAACTTCCTCTTCAGTTACATCCAAGAATGGCTTCCATATGCCATATCCGGCATTGAACACTGCGACGCGAAGGGGGGAAGTTGATGCGGAGAAGCGGCTCCTGACATTGGAGAACGCAGAACGGATCGAAGCTGGAGTGTAGTCTGAGACTGGGAAAGGTGCAGCCTGATAAGAGTCAGTTCTGATGACAAAAACGCACAACGTTCGGCACACCTCTCCACCATTTTGATTGATTTCGTTGGCGAGCTTGTTCAGGTGCTCGGGGCCACGAGAGACCAGGGCAACCCTGTAGCCCGACTTTCCGAATAGACGCCTGGGATAGTGGTTGGTTCACGATGGTATGGGTTAGCAGGCGAAGTGCTTACGCTGCAGAAGCCCCTGTACCTGTGGGAGTCGGTCAACATCAAAAGCCGTGCAAAGGTTACGAGAAACAGACCCGAGCCATTCCCAATGCCAGCGACGACGAACAAGGGACGAATTGCGGACATTGCAGATATTTCCTGTGTCGAATGTAGGTGTGGAGACGCTTTTATATCTGCGTCACTGATCTGAGTAAGCCCGACCTCGGGCTCTCACAAATCAATCTTAGTCAGTGGATCAAGATAAGCTCGATATCAAGTCCTCAGTCCTGCCGCCGGGTGTGAGGAGAAAGGAGGAAAATTGAGTGAATAGGAATGCAAATCGTGCATGACAAGTTGTGTATGGACACTGGTACGTAGTGCAACGTCTTCGGACAAGCGAGGGAAAGTGGCGCAGCGCGTCTTTTTTTCGCGCCACTCCCAGCACTCGCTGGCTCGTCAAGCTTCAAGTAGCGCAGCTCGCGCTCGAGTTTTCGCCCCACCGACCGACTGCTGCCATCGGACTACATCCCTCAGTCGCGTTCGGGTCCTTCAAGCTTCATCTCCCACCTAAACGCTGCCATGGCCGTGCTCCACCTGGTCCATTGACCGACTGCTGCCTGGACTACGTCCCCACCAGTCTCGTCCCCAAATTGCATGATTGCTGGCTACGCCCCACCGATCATGCATCATGCTTGGACCGTCGCAGTGGCTATGCCCCGCCAATGGTCCTACTCTGACCAATTGCCGCTGTCGGACTATGTCCCCACAATTGTGTCCTCATCGATGATCTCACATGATCGCCGCGACGCCGCCGTGGCTATGCCCCACCCATCATGTCGTGTCGTCCTTCTCTTAGTTCTTGGGTCCGTAGCGTTCACTGCATGCGTCGTAGTCCGACTATCGATCTGGGTACGCAGCTCACCATTGGCCCAGGACAGTTCACGGAGCCGGACAGCGCTTTGCGCTGCCGCCCATCCTCACCCCTTCACTCTTATCTCCATCCCTGTTGCTGCTCGCCACGGCACACGAACGACTTCCAAAGAATAGAATCTGGCAGGTTGACTTCACGACATGGGAGAGAATGTGACAAGGAGCGTCTTGCGGTGTTAGTAAAAATTTCGCCTGCTGTCATAGTGCGGCAAGGAAGGAGGCAAGTTGTTTTGTTCGTTGTCTCCTTGTGCATCCGACCCGGATGATGAAAGTATATGTCCGGCCACGAATATGGGGGGAGAGAAACCTTGTCAAGTAAGGTACTAATGTTTTCCATAATACTAAACAGTTGAAACTAGTGTTATTGAGACAAGGCTGCTGATTGAGCTACAAATTCTCAAATCTGAAATCAGGAAAGTCTGCGGGCTGCGCCTTAACAAGTTGAGAAAGTGGATCAAACAGTAGTTTTCGAAATGACTCGTCCGCCGCTTCATGAACTGCAGGTTGACCGGGCAATGGCCTGTAGTACTGGTGGACCAGCACTTGCAAGTATTCCGCGGCAACGCGTAAATTCCGCTCCTGACCTTGGCTGCCTTTCCGATGTTTTGGCGGGTGCAACAAAAAATATAACTTTTTCTTCGCACATCCACTGAGTGCATGCCTTTTCAGCCATTGATGCTTGCGAAGGTTGCCGCTATCGTAGCGGATACTGATCCACAGAAGAACCCAGATGAATGACTCCGCGTCATGCGCATAGACGTGCTCGATCCCGGCTGCAAACTCTTCTGCTATGAGCAGCACCATCGCCATGAACGGGACCGTGCCGATGCGCTCGTTCCCCGTTACACCTTCCTCGATTGTCGCCAAGTCAAAGTCGATCAAGACACCAACAACACCACCATTGTTTTCGTACATCAAATTGGAGGGGCTGATATCACGGTGGTGAACACCGTTCTTCCACAACACAAGATGATCTTCAATGGCAGTCAGAGCGTGTTCAATCCGAGTATGAAAAGAGAATCACATTGCGCCGTATCCCACCAGCATTTCAAGAGTTCGTCACCGTCCAGTTTCGTGATCGGCATCAACTCTGGTCCGACAATTAAATGGAGGACCTGCGCTCCTTCAGTCTGGTGGAACTGTTCCATCTTCCTGTCACCATTAATATTGAGGTAGAAAGCAAGTTTGTCGGAGGGTTTGTCGGAAGCACCCCGCAGGTCATCTATTGTAAGCTTTCGAAACTGGGCAAGTGCAGTGTTCGCAGCGCCCGCAAAGGCTGAGCATAAATCTGCCTCGTTCGTAGCCCTGGAACTGCAGAAGTTGGTCAGAATGTGGCAGGTTACAGAAAGCATACCAAACCCTACTATGCTTCCAGATGACCTTTGATCTCGCTGGAATCGCCAATAGAAAGAACACTTTTGAGACATTTGTTGAAGAGGGCGGCCTCCTCCTCCTTCGTCTGAGCCTCGTTGACCATGCAGTCCAAGAGGAAAGGCCGCAGCACCAAGTCCACATCGCATTCCTTTGCCCTTTCGATGTCTCTTGCCATCCACGGATTCAACTTGTGTACTCTGTGTGCAACAACAATTTGGAACGCGGAAAAGAGGTGACGAAACTCGAAACTCTACTCACTGCAGACTAGTGATGGGAGGGTCTTTGCTTCTCGCAGCACTCCGTGGAGTAGACTGCGTGTTCATCGCCACAGCAGTGAGGCGCACGGTTCGGTGTTGTGGGTTTCATTTCGATTCAGAGAGGATTAACAAGTCTTCAAGCTCAAGGTTCGAAATTCGAGTAGATGGGTGAACTAGCCGCTATAAGTATTGGTCAGGATCACACTGGGTTCATTGCTCGAGTAGATAAACCTTGTTCAATACTATAGAAAGTTTTCTATAATCAACAGTTGAAACTAGTATTGTTGCTCCTGATTGAGCTCAAATCTGAAATCAGGAAAGTCTGCGGGCTGCGCCTTAACGAGTCCAGAAACCAGTAGCTTTCGAAATGATTCGTCAACGACCGGATCCCCCGCTTCACGAACTCGCGCGGTGGCCAGTACTGGTAAGGCACTGGCACTTTCAAGTATTCATTGGCAACGCGTAAATTCCGCTCTTGACCTGGGTAGAGCAAAAAAAATGACTTTTTCTCCACACATCCAAGCGCACCTACTTTCAGCCATTGATCCAAGGGTCCAGGCTATATACGACCGTGTACCAGGGCCTCTGCCACCGTTAACTCACTGATGCCTCATGCCCTTAGCCTAGCCTAGGGCCATTCCAACGGGACTGTGCCAGTGCGCTCGTTCCCTGTTACACCTTCCTCATTATCGCCAAGTCATAGTCGATCAAGACACCGACAACACCACCATTATTTTCGTACATCAAATTGGAGGGGCTGATATCACGGTGGTGAAAACCGTTCTTCCACAACACAAGATGATCTTCAATGGCAGTCAGAGCGTGTTCAATCCGAGTATGAAAAGAGAATCACATTCGTATCCCACCAGCATTGCAAGAGTGTGTCACCGTACAGTTTCGTGATCGACATCAACTCCGGTCCGACAATCAAATGGAGGACCTGCGCTCCTTCAGTTGGCAGGTTGAGGCGTGTCTGGTGGAATTGTTCCATCTTCCTGTCACCATTGATGTAGAAAGCAAGTTTGTCGGAAGGTTTGTCGGAAGCACCCCGCAGGCCATCTATTGTAAGCTTTCGAAGCTGGGCAAGTGCAGTATTCGCAGCGCCCACAAAGGCTGAGCATAAATCTGCCTCGTTCGTAGCCCTGGAACTGCAGAAGTCGGTCAGGATGTGGCAGGTTACAGAAAGCATACCGAACCCTACTATGCTTCCAGATGTCCCCTGATCTCGCTGGAATCGCAAATAGAAAGAACACTTTCGAGACACTTGTTGAAGAGGGCGGCCTCCTCCTCCTTCGTCTGAGCCTCGTTGACCATGCAGTCCGAGAGGAGGGACCGCAGCATCAAGTCCACATCGCATTCCTTTGCCTTTTCGATGTCTCTTGCCATCCACGGATTCACCTCATGTACTCTGTGTGCAACAACAATTTGGAACGCGGAAAAGCGGCGACGAAACTCGAAGGTCTACTCACTGCAGACCAGTGATGGGAAGGTCTTTGCTTCTGGCAGTACTCCCACTTGATTGTGGAGTAGACTGCAAGTTCATCGCCACAGCAGTGGGGCGCACAGTCTGACGGTTCGGAGTTGTGGGGTTCATTTCGATTCGGAGAGGAATAAGTCTTCAACCGGGTGAAGAGATGGAGCGGTTGAGAACTAGCCGCTACTTGTTTGTGGTTAGGATCACACTGGGTTTCAAATTTCATTGCTCGAGTGTCTATGTTATTGCGTCCAAAGAGTATAAAGTAACAGGTCGAACTAGCGGATTAGTGAGTTCCGTGCAGTGCAATGTGCCCAGCCTTGCTGTTTTGCCATGCATCGTAACGTCTCGCGTATGTATACGTGCCGTAGGCTGGTAATAGTTAGGTGTAGGTGGTGCGGAGATGCACAAGAACGCACCAATCGCAAATGGAACAATCCAGTACGGTGCTTGGGAAGCAAGGCGTTTGTAGCCGTTGAATAGCCATCCCTGGAAGATCTGTTTTGTTGGGCGTTGACGGAATGGCGAGACAGCTACGCGACAATGAATAAGAAGGGACACACAGCACGCTCGATGACTCACTGTAGGTAATGATGCCCTTTTGCTTCAAGTTGCTGGTGTCACCCCACCAAACGTTCTAATAGGATAGTTGCTTTCCACTTTCTCACTGCCATCATAAGTGAAAACTTACGTAGACTTTGCCTGGCGGCAAACGACAGATTAGCTTTTTGTGCTTTCAAAGACCAATAGGAATACTCACCTTCGGGCATACCACTGGAACGAACTGCAGTCGGATGCATGATGGATAATGGAGGTCACTGATGAGAGGGTCAAATGAACTGGCCGAGGTTTTCCGGTTTAGACCAAACAATACACAAACAACGCCTTCCTTGTCCTCAAACGGTACGAACTCACATATTTCTCAATAACACACTGACTTTACCGCGTGCTAGGTATGATTAGCCACCAGACACTGTATAATCTCGCAAACTACCTTGGCGCTTGTGCCATGATCACCGTAGTCGCATACCATTTTGTGGCAGTAAACGTGCGGCATATTTCAGGCCAGCCGGAGTTGCACTAGGCCTGTAGAGTGAGTTCCAACACAAGCTTGTATCCGGAGTAATTAACGAAAGCATTTCTAGATGTTACACTATAATACCTGCAATGAGACTTGACCCAGCGAGGCCTGCTATTACTACTGTTTTGGTTTAGCACCTTGGTAGTGAGTTATACCAGTATTTTGTCCGTCGGTTCCGAGCTCCCTGGAACACTCATGGTATTGGTATGGTGCGGTTGATCCTGCAATGATTTTGTGGGGTATATTCATCCAGATTACTGCATTGGTCCTTCGAGAACGATACCACTTTTTCAGATGCCAGAATACCGTTAGATACCGCATAGCGTCGCGTCTTCATGAGAGTTTTACGCTGACCAGGAAGGGGGGACTCACAGCAACAAGTCAGGAATGTTGTAACGAAGATGTTCACCGTTTGGGGATGAAATGAGACACTTGGAGCTTAGATCTCAGACTTCAGTACATATGACTGACGCTTAGAAAACGATCATGGCAGCGCCAAGCTCAGACTCGACTCTGCAAGCCTTCATCTCAAGGCATCGCACCCTCCTCGCGAGGGAACGCGATGCAGAGATCGAGCGCACTTCATTGATCCTGAGCAATGCTTCACCCAAATTGCTCGAACAGCGCGGACTCGCATTGGGCGGACTGGGTGTAGTGTCAGCCGGGGTGGGACTTGGCGGAAAGACGTACGTGATCGCATCTCATCCTGGTACTTTCCAGTGTCTTACTCGACCAAGCTAGGCTGGTAGAGTTGGAGAGACCTTCGGCGTATCACTCCTCTCCGTTATTCCCTCCTCATACATTCAGGGTCGTATCTGCTCGTACCGTCATGTCGTTCATGGAACCTGAATAGCGCGTCTGCAGACCCGGAGATCTCGCCCGAATCGAAGACAACGTTCCAACTACACAAAGAAAGACGGGTACTACCAAAGGGAAGAAAACACAGCCGACCGATGCAGGCACGAAAAGCTCCGCTGCAGCAGAAGGCGTAGTGTACAAAGTTTGTATTCCTTCCTGAAGGTTTCGCTTTCTCCACGATTCTGAATATTGACAGGTAACCGACACACGCATTGTTATCGCTGTGGATCCTCCAGAATCTGGCGATGCTGATCTTGATTTGCCAGAGAGATGTCGCGCCGTCAAGCTCGCAAACAGCGTCACTTATGATCGGTAAAGAAAACTTCTTCTGTACGCTGTCGCGTGCTCATGCACCATTTCTAGGATGGACAAGGCCATCGACCACTTGGAGAAGATTGTGATACCATCTACGCGAAAGGTAATCCTGGGATTGGCTGTATTCTTTTCGAATTTCACTGGTTGTGCTTCATTAGCCAGATGACAAGACAAACTACGAACTCACACCTCTCATTCGCGTATTGCTCGGAATCTCGCCACCTTCCAAGCCATCCAATCTTGGAGACATCTCTTTCTTTGACGAATCGCTTAACCAAAGCCAAAGAGTAGCCGTTCGATTCGCTCTCGAAGCCACCGAGGTCGCGTGTATCCATGGTCCTCCAGGTACGTTCCATCTTTCCTTTTCCTTGGTCTTTATAAATGTACAATCAGGCACAGGCAAAACTCATACGCTAATCGAGATCATACGTCAACTTACATCCAACCCTCTGGACCAGAACTCGACCCGCGTACTCGTATGCGGTGCCTCCAACCTTTCCGTCGATAACATCCTCGAACGACTCCTTGCGCTCCCTCCCCCTGAGAAAGGAAAGGGGAAACCGCTCAAAGTGACGCGAATCGGTCATCCCGCAAGGGTTATGGCACGCGAGGATGTCCTTGATGCGACCCTAGAAGTCAAGGCCGGCCGGAGTGATCAGGTACAATGGATTCAACCCTCTTAAATATGCGTTAAGCGGCATTCCTTCAGGCGGCACTCGCCAAGGATGTCAAGGCAGAGCTCAATGCTGCCCTTGACACACTTGCTGGAAAGGGCAAGGGCAAGGGCACCAAGAAGCCGCGTGGACTTGAACGCAAGAAAATGTGGGAGGAGGTCCGTGCGCTCAGAAAAGAGTGAGTTTGTGTCCGTTGCTCTACTATACTCCCGGAGCGATCAGCACATACTGCAGGTACCGACAGAGAGAGGGTGGGGTTGTCAAGGCAGTACTGTCAGAGTCGCAGGTGCTGCGAACCCTGGTTTCGGACAAGAATTTTTGACTGAACACGTCCACAGATTGTTCTAGCCACCTGCCATTCTGCAGGGGGAAGACAGTTGCGTAATCACGTCTTTGATGTAGTTGTCATCGACGAAGCAACTCAGGCTATTGAAGCAGTACGTGCTAGCTTAGACTTCTTGACCACTGCACATCTAGTATTTAGGTGTGCTGGGTCCCCATATTCCAAGGAAAGAAGTTAATCCTCGCGGGCGACCCTATGCAACTACCCCCTACTATCCTGTCTTTGGACAAACACGAAAAGAAAAATAAACAAGTAAAGCCGTCAGATAACCGAGTCAAGAATAACGCAGAGAGCAAGAGCACGTCAACAAAGTCATCCGAGCAGGACAAAGTTGTGGCCCATCAGTCGGACAATACGGAGGAAAACGTGACCGATTCGAATTCAGAGACTGGCACCGACTCGGAATCAGAACCGATAATCGGAGACATAATCATCGCAGAAGAAACCGCGGCACCCGCAGTGGACGCACCAGAAAATGCGAGCAAACCAGCAAAGAAAAAAACTTCTAAACATTCTGGTTTGCGTCCCCCGCGGACTCTGGAAACGACACTGTTCGACCGTCTCGAGCGAATGTACGGTCCCGGCATCAAGCGTCTGCTCAACGTGCAATATCGGTATGCACCTACCGCTTCGCATTCACGCTGGGCTCTACTCACCTCCTCGGAGGATGCACGCTCAGATCTGCCAGTTTCCATCGAACACGTTGTATGCATCCAAACTGAAATCACACGAGTCTGTCTCGTCGCATCTATTATCCGATCTGCCGAACACGAGGTCGTTTACCGAGACCAAAGACGAGGACACTATTAAAGAGGTCCTCGGTAGCCCTGTCGTCTTCTTCGACACGGCTGGGTGCGAGTACTATGAACGACTGGAAGGCGACGGAGATGAAGGCAGCCGGTGCAACGAGAACGAGGCTCTGGTGGTCAAAGGGTGGACAGAGAAGCTCGTGCGTGTTACGACCGAATTTCGTTTCTTCACGTCATCTCCGGCGGTAGATTCAAACGGGGATATACCCTCGCCAGATAGCCATCGTTACCCCGTTCGTATTAGGCGAGCGCTTTGCTGTCGATTGCCTGACTTGTTCATAGATATCAGGCTCAAGTGACGCTCCTCAGTTCGTTGCTGCGCCCTGAATATGGCCCAGAACTTGAAATCGGCACCGTCGACGGTATGCAAGGCCGCGAGAAAGACGCGGTGATCATCAGTCTCGTACGTAGCAATGACAAGGTCAGCATTTATACCACGCACGTTCCCATCAGGTCTAACCGACCGAAAATTGGGGGGTCGATAGCGTGAAGTCGGCTTCTTGAAGGAGAAACGCCGAATGAACGGCAAGTTGTCGATTGTCATGATCTCTGACGAAATGGATTGATCGGTTTGCAGTGGCAATGACGCGAGCCAAACGACACCTCGTACGTGGCTTACATGGGTATTATCACACCGTTTCCAGTCTCATTCGGATATTTCTCAGTGCGTCGTCGGGGACTCGTCAACCGTCCAACACGGCTCCGCGTATTTGAAAAAGTGGCTCGCTTGGCTCGAAGCAAATGCGGATGTCCGGTTTGCAGAGGCGTAAATCTAGTATGACAGCATGGTTTACAACAGATGTATGCGAAATATGGAGTGGGAGTGAGATAACAAGACTACAGATATCATGCAAAAATATGTAAATATCACATGTGGATGAAAATATGCGATGAGGCTCTACCTCAGGCCTCAGTACTCAGTACTCGTCAGGGTCGTTGAGCGAGGCGTACTCCGAGACTGTCCGGACGTCCTCGTATTCCTGGACGACCTCACGCATGGCAAACCGCATAATTGGCGTGAGCGGCGTCAGCCGCGGTCCAATGACTTCATGTTCATCCCCTTCCTCAATCTGCCCCAGATCATCTCTCGTGGATAGATTGACCGGGTTGACCATCACCATGTCCCCATCTTCCGAGGACTCGATGCCCACAGTCCCACTCGCTCCGCCGACATAAGAGCCATTGTTGCTCAAGACGCGGTGCGTCATCGGGGTGGGCGACACCGGCGCGCTGATAACAGGAATCTCCACCTCTCGCCCGACTGGCTCGGTCCAGTGCAGATTCAGTATCTTGGCCTTGATCATCCCGTCCACCGCACGCACGCCAATGTCCCGGCAGAGCAAAAAGTAGGGGAGGTGTTGCGTACCGGGCTGGCTGAGTTTACTCATCACCTTGAGGAGCTGCATCGCGCTGAAATCGGCAGAGTAGTCCGCGATCGAGGACGCCTCGCGAGGGTAGCACTTGAATCCGGCAGGACCAAGGCCAGCATGAAGCGCGTCTGGACCACTCGATCGTGGCCGAGGACCAGGGGTAGATGGGGTCAGGGGATCACGTGGAGCCGCTAGTTGAGAACAGTGGACGATATGCAAGTTGAGAGTGGCATGTGCTTGAAGAAAGTGTGAACTCTGTTTGACTGATCCAATAAATGTTAGTGTTGGTGATAGTCATTGGGCCAGGACACGCACTATCGAAATTTCCGCCAGCGTTAACTAGGAATGATAAATGTGAGAAAGTCGACCAACACTGACGAGGGAGTAGCTCACCATAGTCATTAATATAGTCTTGCCAATGCGCTATCTTACCACCGAACGCCTCGTATAGTACATCGAAAGATAATGAAGCCCGTAGAGTTTCCGGAACACTGGGCAATAATCGTTCCATGAAATATGTCCGTGTTTCACTTCTCGAGCAGTCATCGATCGTGATGATCTTGCAGTGTTGGACAACATTGAGCTGGCGCAGCCAGTTCTGGTAGAATGGATCGCTAGTAGCCTGAATGACGTAACACAGTCGATCTTGTCTCGTTAGGACAAGCATCGAGTCTAGCAGACACTTCATGGTCTCCGTTGACTGAACCAAGGAAGGCCTGTTCGTAAGGATGAGAACAAGAAAAAGATGTCGAAAACACGACATACAATTTATGCGCTTCATCGAAGAACAGCACCGGCATCTTCTTACGAGGCCTTTCGGGATCTTTGATCACAGAGGATGACAATCCGCGAGCACTCCCGCTTGTTCTTTTGGAGCGCTTGAAGAACCACCGATTCCCGTGCAGAAGAGGGGAATTGTTGACGTGGGTTCGCTCAGATGATACATCTGATTCCTTGCGTCCTTGATTGCCGAGTTCACTAACGTCTTCTGGGGGCTCGAACTCGGCGTATCTCAAGAGTGAATACTGCAGTGTTCGATCTCGTCAGTGCTGTGATACCAAAAAAGGTCAAATGGCTTACTTGGAACAGTTCCATGAGTCGGGCGATATCGCTTGTCCGTACTTGGGAACCCACACTACCCACGACTGCATCGGACAGCCTGCGTCCCACATCAAGACGGTCATGCTACCAAAGATAATAACTCAATCAGTACGCATACATGCGTTGGAGTAAACCAACCTTGAATGCGGAGGCTTCTCCCCGAAACTCTTCGAACCCAGGCGTGGTCGAAATGTCTTCAAAGTATTGTTCCATCTGCTGGCTAAGGCGCATGTACAAACTGCTGACATCCGCGAAGCCAGGGATTCGAAGATCAAAATGAAGAACATGGAACCTATCGCTCGAAAGGACTTGACGGAGAAGAGCAGTCTATATGCACACATATGAAGCTTATCGAAGCGTTGTGGGAAGGAAGACCTACCTTTCCGACGGCACTGGCACCAAAAAGCACCGTAAACGATGGCTCGCCTTCGAGAGCACGTTCAATCACACGCATTTCGGCTTCACGGGGTAAAAAACCGGGCAGACGTGTGACCGCATGCTTGACGCGCAGTCGCGGAGGCTGACGTTCCTCCGTGATCTCTTTACGTGCTTCTTCGAGCAGGCGCCTGGATTCCGTCAGCGAGCGAGCGGTCTCGGAGGGCTAGATGGGTCATATGCGGTGCAATCAGACGATGAACGTGTACAACGCGGCACAAGGCGCACATTCAGGAGGACGTTGAATACCTCGCTCATTCCGAAGAAGTTTCGTCGGTTGAGATCTACACTGAGCGCTGCTGAGCTTCTACGGTGCGGTAGATTTGATGAAAAGATCCACTGAATGGCGTCAGAGCGTGGTGCTCTTGAGCTTGTGCCAGCAGATGTGTTTCGCTGGACTCTGGTATTGGTCTTGGTGCGCATGGGGGTAGGTTATGAGGGGGAAATTGAGGGGGAGGGGATGGCGTGTTGAGCAGTTGAAAAGGACGGGACGCGCACCCTTGCGCATGGCAGAGTACATTGCACAGCACGAGCACGAGTGTGCGGCGTGAAGATTGGAAGGAGAGTCATACACGTTGAAGCCATGAGGGAGAGCACAGCATTAATTCCACTAGGCATACGATAACAATCGACTTTATCTAAGTATCCTCTGAGCCATCGGACTCGACAATAAGTCGCTGATGTTGGCTCTGTGAGCGCCATGAAGGACCCGAATCGTCTTCAGGTTCATCGGGTTCATCAGCTTCTTCGCCTGACGAAAACACAACAGCATGACATGCACAACTGTGCCCTGTCCGTCCGACGTCAGATCCCCCGTGTTCCTCGTCTTCGTAGTCGTCCGAGGCCGGGTCGACAGTAGGGTGGTCCTCGTTCTCGTCATTAATTTCATAGAAGCGAGGTCCATCGAAAAAGTCCCCGATTCTACCTCTGTGGTCGTCGTCGTCGATGAAGCTACTCTCGTAGCCCTCATCCCCGCTCTCTTCATCTTCGTCCAGAATCTCTACCCGGCCATCCACGTCTTCCTCCTCCTCCTCCTCGTCGACGTGGATGGTACCCAGGAAACCCCAGGGCCCTCGGAACATGCGAAATTCACGCCGCCAGGGGTCAAACGGACGCCATTCGTCAATGTCGCCTCCGTCATCGTCTGCATCCCCATCCTCCAATCCCATCCAACCAGGATCATCTGCCACGTCAACTTCTTCGGCGCCCATTTGGTCCTCGAGCCATCCCATCGGGTTTGCCTCGTACTCGTCGTCGTCGCTGTCTTCTCCTGCGTGTCTGTGTCCCGGGTAGACGCGCCCACAGCTGCTGCATATGCCATCCCATATCTCGTGCATGCAGTCGAGGCAGCGATAGATCCCACCGTCCTCCATATCAAGCATCCCAACGTCCTCACCACGTGGGGCGCCATCAGCAAGATGAATGTCGTCATCGTCAAAGTCGGCAAGGCCTGGGAAGAACCACGGAAGCGCACGGTGACCTGCCGCGCCTGCCTTTGAAAAGATGTCTTTCCAAGGATCGTCATTTGCATTGAGACTCTGAGAGGCCTCGGCGGGAACGGGCAACTGATTTGCCAAGAGTCCACTCTTGCCGACTGCTTGCGCAATGCTCTTTACGTTCCACACTTCGACAGGGCGCTCGCGAACGACGGCACGACAGTGTGGGCATGTTTTCCGACGCATCATGGCTGGAGGGGCTGGCCTGTTGTCAGGAGCGGGGGCCGTGAACCAATTAACAAGGCAACTGTGGCAGGCAATGTGGCCACAAGGAGCGAGTGCATAGGGTTTGTACATCAGATCCAAACAAACTTGACAGGTAATGGCCTGCTGAACTTGGCTCAGGAGTGCATGATGAGATGCGATCAGCTGGAGAAAAGATCAGGAAATGAACCAAGAAGCAAAGCCGAAAGGCGATACTGACGTCATTCTTGGACTTGAGCTCTGCTTCAAGTTTGGCCACTTTGTCCTCTAGTGAGGTAGAGGACGGCTCGAGAACAGGTTCATCCATTGGTGCAGACCGCATCTTGTCTCTCTATTTGAGGGATAGGCATTACGGAAAATGAATGACTTGGCAGGGCGTACCGGAATAGAAGAGGTAACTTCGGAACGATGTTCGCTAGTATCTTCAATAGGTAAAGAGCTTGCCTGAGTTTTACCGGATTGCTTTGGTGATGGTGTACTAAAGGCAAGCTTGGTGTCAGATGGGGCGCTCGCTTGTAAATCGGCCTCGGGAGGGCCCGAAGCGAATCTGATGATTTGTGCGGACAACGGCACGCGGGAGGATGAATCGAGTCGGGCCTGTCCCACGTCGTCCCTGGCAGTCCCTGCGCCCACAATAGGTGTTTTCTTCTTCTTCTTCTTCCTGCGCTTGTTATCACGAGCTGAATCACGTCTGGTGGTGGGCGAGTCGGCGGATGAGTTTCTGCGCGCTTTCTTGGGGTCTTGAGGTAAAGATTCTGGGTCTGACATGGCACGTTTGGCTGTTTGATGCACGTTGCTCGGTCCTGATGTTGCTGGGCGCGTCGAGGAGGGCATTGGGTGCCCCGCTGCTGTGGACGCAGACAGTACAGGACAAGGAGACGCGCCACCTTATTCCATGCTGGGGTGGGAAGGGTTAATAATAAACTTCCCACGCCACGCAATGCAAAGAGCCGGCAAATCTCGGACTAAGGAAGACGCAGAAAATGGGCGGAAACATGAACAAAAAGCCTGTAAATTAGTATAATGTGTGGATTTACTATGAGATCTCTGATCCTGCTGGTGTTTCCGATCTCACCAAATATTTGCCAGTCATTACGTGCAATCTGAGATGGTTAGCGTGTGAACATTGGCAGGGTTGTTTTAACTTGCCGCACTGTATGCGCATGTTCTCTTTATTATGGCCTCAAATCGCAGGCACAACCAACCTCCAATGTCCCCCTCTAACGACCCGCCGTCTCACCCCGCCTCCATCCCCTCCGCCGTCCCCTCCACCGAGTCGCATGATTCTTTTGACTTGGACAGCGACACTTCCAGCAGCGATTCGCTTGTCTCCCCTGCATCCGACCTACTCGGAACCCAAAACACAGATACTGCCAAAGAGAAGAAAAGTTCCCGTAGAGTGTACTTTGACTACGGCGATGAAACGCAAGATCCATTGTCCCCGATACCCCTGAAATTTGAGGACAGCCAGGATGTACAGTCTCACCGACACTCGTCTTCCCAGCACTACATCACCCCCACCTCTTACTCATTCCCCTGGGAATTACCCACACCTGCTCTTGCTCGCACTCCCAGAAGAGAGTCCATCGATAAGGAATCGCGCGTCGATTCTCCCTCATTCTTCCACTCACAGCCCTTCTGGCTCGTTCTCTATTTCGCCTTCAATCTAGGGCTCACTCTGTATAACAAGGCAGTCCTCATCCATTTCCCATATGCATATGCCCTCACTGCACTCCATGCCCTCTGCGGGTCCATTGGCGGCTTCACCCTTTTGCGTCTCGGCGTTTTTGTGCCCGCCAAGTTGACCGACGGAGACAACTTTGCACTCCTCGCGTTCAGCTTTTTGTACACAGTCAATATCGCCGTCAGCAACTTGTCATTGGAACTAGTTACCATTCCCGTCAGTCCGCCCATGGTTACTTTTTATTCCTTGTGCTGAAAACATAATGTTATTTTTAGTTCCACCAGGTCGTCCGGGCAGCCACACCAATATTCACCCTCCTTCTTTCAATGTTTCTATTTGGTACGCGGAGCAGTAGACAAAAGCTCGCCTCTTTGGTTCCCGTGGTCGCTGGCGTGGGCTTCGCGTACGTGATCAATAGACGCGCATTGCAAATCTCATCTGACAAATTTATTGTCTTTGTTAGAACATACGGCGATTATTATTTCACTACTTCTGGATTCCTCCTCACATTGCTGGGAACCCTCCTTGCTGCCATCAAGACCATATATACCAGTATTCTTCAGTCATCGCCGTCTGGTCAGGCTCCAGCGACATTCCGTTATCTGGTACCACCGCGACTGCAGCTGCACCCTCTCGATCTTCTGACACGCATGGCTCCGTTGGCATTCATTCAGTGTGTGACACTCTCCTACTTGAGCGGCGAATTGGACCGTGTCCGGCATTGGAGCACCCAGGAGTTGACTCCCTGGACGGCTGCTGCACTGGGTCTCAATGGAGCAATCGCGTTCGGTCTCAACATTGTTAGTTTTACTGCTAACAAAAAAGCCGGTCCCTTGAGCATGACCGTCGCAGGTACGTTCTCTCGTTCCCCGTGTCCTTGAGAAATGAACCGTGTGATACCATACTGATCATCGTGACGAACAGCAAACGTAAAACAAGTTTTATCCATCGTTCTTGCGGTCGTCATCTTTAGTGTGTCGATATCGGGGATGAACGCATTGGGTATCTTGCTCACACTAATCGGCGGTGCTTGGTACGCTAGTGTGGAATATCGAGAGAAGAGGGCACGAGCACGGTGATTAGCTTGCATGCATGCGAACTATTTTTTCCTCCCAACGCAACCCCCACTGATGACTAGGCATGTTCTTTTCTCCTCGACATTGACCTCCCCGAGTCTATGTTTTCTGTGAATATCTTTCCTTGCGATATTAACATACGTGCGCACGACAGCCTACATTCTCGACGGTGTATGAATTTCTAAACTTTGGGTTGCTACGCTTCACATTTTGCGTATGGTAATGTCACTGTCTGATGGTCATAACTTACTCATAGATCTCGTACGACGAAAATTTAATACCAAGGGCTTGGAATGGCAGTGCCGATTCCTTGTCAGCCGCTTACGCTAATTCCCATGCCGATGTCAAGGGATGAGTTCTAGACCGCAATCTATCATGATGCAGCCCTGGTTTCCGTGCCTTTTTCCTCCAAGGACCGGAATGCATCGGACAAGTGAATTCAAAGTATTGTCGGGTTGTAACGGTCATCACCCAAGCTGCGATTCCAAACTAATGTTCTGGCTAATCTTTAATCCAAATATGGTGTCAGCATCGGCACGCCGACATGACCTATTCTTGTTAGTTAGCTACACCCCTCGCCCTGGTTCACAGCATCCCCATCAAACGCCGCGCGGCGGTCTAACACGCGCCTGGGAATGAACAATCATGATAACAAGTAACCAAATGTTCACGATAAGTGCTCGATGGCCAGAAGTCTCGAATATCCGACTGACAAAACGCAGTAATGATGGGATAAACAATATCCCATTGGCCATCTATCTATCTCCGCATCGACCCATTCATAGTATGTGTTGTGCCGAATTGCGGTGATAGACAAAACGCTTATGTGATACTCTCCAGAAATGGTTTCATCGAGCGGGACTTGTACGATTGGCATCTAGATCCTTGGATGCGACTTATCAGCGCTCAGCACCGCGCAATCAAGATCCAAAGTCTTGCAAGCATCTATCTATAAATTGCACCCGTTTTGTTCTGCTTTGATGTCCTCGGTGCCGCAGTATCTGGTGAGCATGGAATTAACTCGCAACTGTTCACGCAAGCGGAGTTCAAGTCTTGTGCGATTTCGGTGACATGGGAGAAGCAAATACAACGCCACGACGGAGTGGTCCCTCCGCAGTGAGATAGCGCCGGCGCTCCGATTGAACCTGGGAATGACCACATCAAGGGTCTCCGACATGGTCGTGCGAGGGCTAGCAAAGAAGAGATCGCTCGAGGTCTTTTCGTGAAGTTGCAAGGATAGAATCGAGCTCAAGGTTGTGGCCAGAAACAAGTATCAAATGGATTGATGTTTACCACGTTGTCAACGATACAAAACCAGATCTGAGACGTTATATTAACAAGTTCAAGATGGCGGCAAGTGTTGAACGAACAAGTTACGATGTGACCGACTGTCACAACTTGTCATGAGGATTGAAACTCCGAACATCGGAAGGCGAAAGTGTATGGCGTCAGCCTATCTGCACATTTATTCAAGTATTTTTCGCTGCGTTTTTTCTAACTGAACCGTATAAAAATTTGTACTTTCAATCCAATTTTAGCCCAAAGTAATTGTTTTTTTGGTGCGTCACTCGGAAGGCTTACCGCTACCCTAGTCAACTACCCATTCTCACCGAAGACTGCCGGGCTCTCCAAGCATCACGTTGCTCAAACCTGCCAACTCATCACTAGGTTGAACTCATCACTAGGTTGAATGGCACGGGTATACCCCCGGGTGTCCGGAGGCATACTCGCACCCGCACCCGGCCAAAACCCGTACCCGCAGTAACGGGTACGGGTTTTGGCCGGATATGCCTCTGTGGTACCTGTACCTGTAATAGGTATACCCGTGGCTGAGCAGTCACAACGACGAGACGACGATCGCGCGTCGTCGTCATCATGTTCGTGTTGCGAGCATGAGGGTGTCTGGGTGAGGGCCTGGGTGGTTCGATGACAAGTCGTCGTGGCGTCGTTGATGGCGTTGAGCCATCGACGACATTTCATCATCGTCGTCCGAAGGGGGCAGGGCAAAGATGGGCAGCGAGTAATCACGACGACGACGTGACGATGTCACGATTGTCGCGTCGTCGTCGTCGTCGTCACGTCGCTGCTGCAAGAGTGAGGGTGTATGAGCAAGGGGTGAACGCAAGGGTGAGCGCAGAGCGATG
>JBBPRM010000042.1:0-39295 GCA_038092995.1 Xerocomus minutiporus | reverse complement strand
CTTTTCGCAGAGTTCGCTCACTCTCACCGCCCCATCCTCCAATCACGTCCCTGATTCTGCCTCTTTCCTCCTTTTCCTTGCGTTCTATTTGAATCACTTTTCTTGCCTCTAATTCTAGTTTGGCGTCATTTCTTTGGTACGCGGCAGAGGGTTTGAGGGAAAGGGGAAGATCTGAAGGTGTATCCGTGCTGAGGAGGGACTGTAACGTCGCGCCGAAATGTGCAGGCTCTGTAGCCCGCCTCTTCCGCTTCAAAGTCTTTTTTGATTTAATTCGTTTTCCATCGGCAATCTCATCATCTGTGTTTCGTGAGCTCTCCTGATCAGCAAGGCTAACATCCTCTCCCTCAGAAGAAACTGAGAGTTGGGGGTCGTCACTTGAAGTAACGGAACCGTCTTCACGATCTTCTGTCAATTTTCCGCGTTTGTTGGTAGACATACTGTTCTGAATAAAGAAAAAGTCGACGATGAGACAACTTCATAAATAATTCATATCTTCGCCTACCCACTGAGCAACTTCAGCAAGCTCACCGATTTGTTGTCGCCGAGCCATATAACTACTAAACTGGTTCGTGGCGAAGTATATATCTCGTACCGCCTGAATTGAAACTCCAGCACGGCCGACTGACTTTCTTAACGGATTGACCTCAATCACCACACTGACCTCGTCCACTTGGTTGACCCATCCTCAAGGCAACCATTTTAACCTGGCAATGACCTCTGCCAGTGTTGCGCTGCGCACCATGGATTTAACGCCAGAACCGGACCTGCATCCTTTGTACCCTAGTCCAGGTCAAATCGCACACTTGTTGTCCCCACACTCAGGTCTCGACCCCTCACAGAAGGCCACCCTTGTCTGCCATTGCCTCTCGCGGGCTTGCCTGTTCGGTGATCTCGCCCTTCTGCAGTATATCCTTACAGATCGTCAAGCTCAGCCGTACGTGGACCTCAACACACGCGACGAAGATGGACTCGGGCTGATCAGCCTTGCCGTACAAGGATTTGGGTCAGAAACAGACAGAGAGGTTGAACGTGAAGAATGTGTTCGCCTTCTCATCGCCCAGGGAGCCGATGTCTCGAATGCTGACAGCTGTGAGTGACGCTTACTTGTGAAATGTATACAATCAGTCAAAACTTCCTAGCCGGTTGGACTCCCCTTCACCATGCTGCTGTTCTAGCACCACCAAGCTTAGTGTCGTACTTAATGACCCACGGTTGCTCACCCTTCTCGGTGACAAGAAGACAAGTAACACCACTCGACATCGTCACCGCCCACACACTTCTTCCTGGTCGTGAGGACATCGCTTTATTACTTGAAGAATCCATGAGAAGTGAAGGATGGACTGGCGGTAGGATGGAGCAGAGACGACGTACCCTCGACGAACATCTAAAACGTAGGGATCGGCAGAAAGACCTTTATAATAGTGTTTCGAAGATCTTGGACTTACCGACTCGATGGTGGGGGGAACTTGAAACCTCATCGGCGCTCTCTGATCCAGAAGATGACGGCTTCGATGAAGCCCTCTACGTAGGTGATATCTTCCTTCCTGATACTTCGTTAATGTATTCGTGCAGACTCCTCCTTTGGATTTCACTTCCATGCTTGCCTGGTCTCCTCAGGACCTGGACAACATTTTCAACGCTGTCATCTCTAATGCTCAGGTGTCTGCTCGGAATGCGCAACCTGCCAACGCTCTCTACCTCATGGCACGTTTCGCATGCTTAACCTGTGACGCGACATGGTTAGAAGATTTAATTCTTGGTGCAACAGACGTCATTGAGGAGAGATTTTTCGTAAGTCACTGCTTATTTCATTTACCGTCTCACTTGCTCCATGTGCGCGCAGAGCTGCTCAGAAGATGTGACCTGTCTGATCTTTTGGTTATATAATGTGACTGTCTGGCTTCATCTAATGCAATGCGACAACTCTATCAATGACGCTTGCGAAATGCTAGGGTCATTCGAGCTCCTGGAGCAAGTTATTAACTCTGTTTTTAGTGAGTGATCATTTGAATGCACTATTTCCCTTTGTTGAACCCTGCAAGTTTTTATCATCCGCTTCGCAGAGCGCAAAATAGACCAATTACTGGATGCAGCGCTGTTAGAGAATGCACGAGTCTCCGCTGGACTTGACAGCATTCAATTTGAATCCGAGTGGTCATTCTTCAGACCATTCAGTGCGAAGAGGAAGACTGGCACCATCCATACCTCCAGCACTCCCCAGCGCAATGGTATATCATCACCACCACCGACCCGTCCCCCATCTCCATCAATTAATTTGAATTCTCCTGCTCCAGCTACTCCCAAGCCTTTCTCGTCTTTACGGCAAACACTGTCTCGCACTCGGCCCTCTGCTAGCAACATCTTCGATGGTGGCTCCCCGTCGAAGGGATTACAAGAGCTAGTGTCCTTCATCACTGCTCTTCATACCCTGTTGACTTTGTCGGATATTAACCCCGTATTAATCATACAGTTTTGGTCACAGGTCATGTATTGGACTTCTAGTAAGTCGAATGGCTTGAGCCCTGCATGTCGGCTCATATGGGGTAGGTGAAATTTTCAACCGTGTGTTGACAAGGAAGAAATATCTATGCCGGTACGAATTCTGTGATCATTCACAGATGCACTCTGATCACAGTAGCTCTCGAGCGACTCAAGTTGGCTTAAACCTGTCTGTACTTGAAGAATGGATAGATGATATCGGCCTCCCTCGGGGAATATTATCACATTTCTCTCCTGTTAGAGATCTCCTGATGTGGATTCAGGTAGCATTCTGATCATACTCTGTCTTGTTTACTCATAATCTGTTGTATCGCAGCGTCTGTCATCGATCAGCGACTTCTCTGATTTAGTTGCTACCATCCAGGCGATGAAAAGTATCAACCCCCTCCAGGTAAATCTCGTCTATTGTCCGTCGATCGATGCCAATCGTCACTGGATACATAATAGATGCGACGCGCTGTGCGCGATTACAAGTATGAAGTTAACGAGGGCCGTATGACCGAGGAGTGCATACAATACCTGACACAGCTTCAAAAGGACTGGGAACGAAATAGGGTCAAAATGGGGGTTGAAGCATTGCGAAAGGAGGTAAAAGAAATGATAGTGTTAATCGTTGCCGGTATTGAGCCAGTTGCAGATCAATGAACGAGAACGAGAACGAGATATCGACGAGAACTCCGCTACTGAACTATCTGCAAGTACGAAAACCCCCAGCATATCCACTACAGATACCTCCGCAACGCAGCACAGTATCGACCTCCTGTTCGATAGAGCGTTCGACCAGTCATCATGGGAGTCCGCCAAACCACCACAGGTGCTGGGAGAACTCTTGGATTCGCGTTATATGCTACCACTGTTCCTCCCATCCGATCCTCGTATGCTATCTGCCGCGCCAGCAAAGCAACATATTATAGATTTTACCAGACGCACATCAAGTCTCCAACCCGAACCTCGAAATCCAACCCGAACCAATGTAGTAGAGTCGATGGGGTGGAATTCTCGGAGTCATCGAGTTCGTGAAGTCAGTATCGATACTTTGCGGTGGCTCGACAGCTTCCAGCCTTCGAGGTGGGCGAGACCAGTACACATGGAATCCTCATCCCCCCCTTCTCCTGTCAGCGACAAGGACCTTCGGATTAATACCGCTGCTGTTCAATCGTCAGTGCATTTAACCCCTCTCACTCGGAAACCATCTACCAGGAGCAAAAATCGCACAAGCCTGCTTGGGGACCAATTCACGCCACTCGCATCACCCTTGTAATATCTTACACTGGTTCCAATTCACGCTTACATGTCCTACTCCCCTCCGTTTGGTGATCACGGGTTGTCCTTTGTCCTTTTTTGCTCGAATTCGTCGTTTGCTATAGTGGACTGTCGAGCGGTGTATTCATTTGTTGGAGCTAATTTGTAAAGATGAAGCGATTGGCAGATTTCTCAGTCGTCGAACCATATTGTCCTTGTTCGATCAACGCCGCCCAGATACTCCAAGCTGTGATCCAACTCTTATCATCGTATCATCGGAACCGGACTATTCGTCAGGGCCCCTTGAAGGCTACGACGTCATTCGCCTGATCCATCGGAAGTTACCGGAGTGGAGACTTGGATACTTTCGGTCAACCAAGCAACACACTCTTGAGACGATATAGCGAAAGTGAAGGACTAGCTTAACTGATGAATTCCCAAAGCCTCGTCATGGGATGGTACAGATATCTTCAAATCGGTAAATTACTTACGTTTCACTGGCATGCACTCCATGTCACTTGGCGTGCGAAAGCTCCACTGCGGTGAGGCTAGGCATATGCGCGTCTGCCTTTGTTTCAACCCTCCGCCTTCTTAAGACGCACTCTTGTCTATCCTTTCCTTGTCTCTGCCAGGAATGGCGTATAATTATACCAGGTCAACCAGAAGTCTTAACGATCCATTCGGTGATGGTGCACATGATGAGCCATTCAGCTCAAGTAATCTTAATGATACCACATACGGGGTCAGCGGTATTCCAGCAGAAGATCCAACCAGGACATACCCACTCGCAGAACCAACGGAGGCTGTGTCCCTGGCGGCTGACTATCGTCAGCACAACGCTTCACCCTCGCTCGAGACTCCTAGCCGTCTGCCTACACCTTCCCTGCGAGACGATATCTTGGTCAATCCCAGCGATAGCGCGATGAATATGCCGTATCGTGACGACGACTTTCACCCCTCGTCGCTCATCGAAAAATCAGACATGTCATTGGTTCATAATGCGGCAGACATGGGTCGGTCGTCAAGTTACCAGGACTTGGGTATGCCACCGATCATTGATAGAAATACGCTGAATTCATGGGTCCCACAGAGTATGCAGACCCGTCAGGAGGTGATTCAAACCCCATTCCGGAGAAGGATGCTCCTTTTAACAGCTTTTTCGGAGCCGGGAAATACCCTATGGAGCAGCGAATCGAGGATAAGAAAAGAGGAATCCCACGGCAGAAGCATCCTTTTGTCGGTGTGTTAGCTCCTTATTGGGGTGTGTTTCTGCTGAAAGTCTTTAGTATATGCACTCACCATCGCCATGGTCGGTGTATTCATTAATGAACTTGTAGTGAACAATCGGGCACAGGGGACTCCGGTATCCTTCAAGGTTAGTCAGACCGTTTTCTTCCCGCGATCCATCCTTACCGTTTCTCAGCCCGTCGTAAATCCCATGCTGGGACCTTCTGCGAGCGCGCTGATTAATCTTGGTGCCCGCTTTCCTCCGTGTATGAAGTCTGTGCAGGATCTGTCGTCTTCCACCCTAATGCCATGTACGAACGGTGATTCGTTTGCATTCCCATGTGCTGAATGTTTGAAGGTCTTAATGACACGGCCAACCCACCAAATATCCTTTGTACTATAGAAGAAGTGTGTGGTTTTGGAGGGTTCCACGGGGGTGCCCCGAATCAATGGTTCCGGTATGCTACTCTTGCGGTTCTGAGGACTATTACCAAGTTTTCTAGGTTTATCACTGCCATATTCTTACATGCAGGCTTTATCCACATTCTTCTGAACATGCTTGCGCAATTGACGATATCTGCACAGGTAACAATTACCCCATACCTATTCGGCGTCCTTAACTTCTCGTTAGATCGAGCGCGAGATGGGCTCTATCGGGTTTATGATCACTTACTTCGCTGCTGGAATCTTTGGGTATATATCTTTTTCAAAGGTCTTGGATCGTACTGATAACTTCAAAGTAATGTTCTGGGCGGCAACTTTTCCCTTGTTGGTGCCCCATCTGTCGGTGCTAGCGGAGCAATATTCGGGACAGTCGCAGTCACTTGGGTTGACCTGTTTGCTCACTGGAAGTATCACTATCGTCCCCGACGCAGGGTACGTCGATTTGCCGACTCGTAAAGTTGAAACTTAATGTTGTTAGCTGGCTTGGATGACTGTGGAGCTCTTATTTGGCATTGCCCTCGGTTATGTTCCATGTAAGCATTGTATTTATTCCAACCAAACCCTCACTTGACTTACATACGAGAAAAGATATCGACAATTTCGGTTCGTGCGCCAGTTGATCCACTCACACATACTAACTCTTCATTAGCTCATCTGGGAGGGCTTTGTATGGGTCTCCTCGTTGGTACTACATTGTATCCCGTCGTCAGTTCCTCGAAGCGGCACAAAAGCATCATGTGGGCATTGCGCATCGCTGCTATTCCATTGGCCGTCGTACTCTTCGTGGTGCTGATCCGAAACTTTTACACTTCCGATCCATATGCCGGTGCGTGTCTCCACAACATGGTAATTGCTTGGAGTCCTAACATTTCACAGCATGTTCCGGGTGTCGATACTTGTCTTGCATACCTACTTCTCTGACCAATTACTGCCGTGGGACTGGTGAGAAACAACTTTGTCTCTCTTTCCTTGTTCTAAATGTTGAATATCAGCTTTCACCACGACGACCGGCTCGACAAGCATTTAGTTAAGCTTAGGACACTGTTCATGTGAACCTATGGACACATTTAGCTCGAAACATAGTAGATATATTTATGGACATGGACAATCATTCGCTTTAAGCAAAGGACTTTATTTCCTGTTGTTTTGACTTGATGCTGCGTAGAGGCTGGTCGCGAAATTCTAGTAGCCGCAACTGCGGTGTCGTAATACGATGTTCTTTGAAACAACCCTGCACACCTAGAGTGCAATGACAACAAAACGAACTATCTCTGTCGACCCGTCATGGTATCATCATATTGCGTTGACTGCTTTAGCATGTGCGCTTATAGCTGGATTGCTGCGGGTCGTCCTCTTCGGTGTGTCATTTTCGCATTACCATGTTCTTGGTGCTCACGCGTGACTGGTGACCTACCCATTCAGACCAATATGATCCAATGCGTTGCAGCACATTACTGTCAACAGGAAGCTGGCTTGACAGTACATATCATAATTGGCAGCCAGAAGGTATGTCTCTTCCAACAACTGACTTGCGCAAGTTAAGGTTGGATGCCAGGATGTATGCTCCATTCATACCAATCTAGAGATGCCTCTCAATGCCTTTCGTCTCGACGAGTCGTCTTTATTGGCGACTCAGTGACACGGGGGCTTTTCTTTCAGTTTATACATACCGTTGATTCCACGCTCCCCAAGGAACCTCCGAATGACGGCGCGAAACATTCAGACCATTCCTTTCTTTCCGGATCTCAAACAAAACTTGACTTTATCTGGGACCCATTTCTGAATACGACATCTGCACTTGACCTGATAGACTTGCCAAGACAAATCTCGACTGATGGGCAGCCTGTGCGACCTGCCTTGCTTGTCCTCGGTTCAGGTCTCTGGTACCTCAGGTATGCGGACACCTCGGGTGGGCTCTCGGCATGGGAAGCCAACATAGAAGCGCACATCGAAGCAATAAATGGAGCTCGCATCAAACCAGCTGACGAAGTCGTCCTTCTCCCAATAGAAGAGATCGTCCCTTCAAAATTATCACCTGAACGATTTAATACCATGCATTCCCCCGACATAGATGCCATGAATTCTGACCTCTACCACCGTATAAGGCCATCAACAAATAGCTCTTGGACACAGTTCCTAGGATCCGCTTCCGCTGGGCGGATTTCTCTTCCATCCGTGTTCAACAAAATGTTAGATGACTCTCAAACCCAAGACGGTCTGCATTTCACTGAGGCCATCGTCAAGGCTCAAGCAAACATACTTCTCAACCTTCGATGCAATGACGAATGGCCCCAGAAGCTGCCGATGGATAAAACCTGTTGTCGAAAATACCCATGGCCAGGACCAGTGCAAGCACTAATGCTTGCGAGTCTGTTACTGTATAGTTGTACCTTCATTTTCCTCTCTCGTAAGTAGCATTCCGTCACTCGTTTTCGCGCTGTCTAATATCCGGCTAGGCACCAAAAGCTGGGTTGTGAATAAAGAATATCTTCCAGCAACAATCTTCGGTGCTTCTATAAGCATAATCTATCTTGCGGATCGAACAGGATTGTGGCTCAAAGAGCAGAAGCAGTTCGATCTATGGACGTTCAACTTCTTGTGTTTGGCTTCGCTTACGATCGGATTGGCAACAATTCGAAGGGCTGACAAAGAGCTTGGATTTCTCAATCGCGACCAGACCGATGAGTGGAAGGGATGGATGCAGTGTACGTTGTTGATTCATTTTCCATGATCATGGCTCTGACAGGGTCCGGCCAGTTGCCATTCTTATATATCATTATCTGGGTGCCTCCAAGATATCTGGTATCTACAATCCCATTCGAGTTCTTGTTGCAGCCTATCTTTTCATGACCGGGTATGGCCATACGACATTCTATCTAAAGAAGGCGGATTTTAGTTTCCTCCGCGTTGTTCGGGTATGCCTGACTTCTGGCGTTGGAGTTTGTATTGATTGCCGTTTCTTGCAGACATTGGTGCGACTGAATCTACTGACGCTTACGCTTGCCTATACCATGAACACGGACTATCTCTCTTATTATTTTACTCCCCTGGTCTCCATGTGGTTCCTGATCATTTATTTGACGATGTGGATTGGATCACAACTCAACGGCAACACGCTATTCCTCGTCGCCAAGATATTCTTGTCGATGGGCACCTTCGTAACGTTCGTGAACCAAAGTTGGCTCATGGAGGGACTCTTTGAAACCCTGGAACGTGTTTTCTTCATTCGTTGGTCTGCAAGTGAATGGACCTTCCGAGTATCGCTCGATCAGTACATTGTGTACTGTGGCATGCTTGCTGCGCTCGTCACCATCAAGATACGGGACAAGCGTCTTACGGAGCACACCATGTGGCCCACATTTGTGCGCACATCGATCGGGGTGTCTGTGCTAGTCCTCGTGTGGTTCACGCACTTTGAACTTGTGCAAGAGAACAAGTTCGCTTACAACGCTTGGCACCCGTATATCTCATTCCTCCCCATCCTTGCCTTCGTCATCCTTCGCAATGCTACTCCCCTCTTGCGGTCGTGTTCATCCCGTGCTTTTGCATTCATTGGCAAGTGCTCGCTCGAGACGTTCATCATTCAGTTTCATCTGTGGCTTGCGGCGGACACCAAGGGTATACTCTTACTCATTCCTGGAACGAAATGGCGCAGCGCCAATTTTGTGCTGTCAACGATGATCTTCGTCTACGTATCCCACCAAGTAGCGTGGGCTACTGGGGAAATCACAAGTTGGATATGCGGCGATGAGAAGAACACACTTCCCATAGCTCGCAACGCGCCAGGTAGCGAAGTACCGGATACCGCCAACCCTCACTCAGAAACTGTGCCCTTGGCCGCGGATGGTACTCGCGCTGAATCAGAGCGCCCTCCCCAGCGTCCACAGCGATGGGTAGACCGATTGGTCCAAGGAACCAGTCCTCGACAGTCACTGGGTTTTTTCAAGATCTGGTACACTTGCGCTCCGTTACAGCGGTTGGATGCAAAACAAAAGATGATGGTATGGGGGGGTCTAATGTGGTTGGCAAATGCATTGTGGACAAACCCTTAGGGACATTCAGACTACGAGACATACAATGCAACATAGCTAATACAACTTCCACCATTACGAATCTGTGAACACTCATTTTAGTACATATTCGATGACGACGTAGACGAGATCAGTATTAGCATGGAAACTCATCAATGCTTGTCCTTTAGACAAGATCAGGGCTTGACTTCTATTTGTTACATCATGTCGTGCTAGAAGGAAAACGTACTCACGGTGTAACCCAGCGAGCTAGAGGGCGAGACTGTCAGCATTTATGATCATGAACAAACACACAAAAAGCTCGGAAATTTGGGTATATGAAGAGAATTCATGAGCCGGTAAAAGGCTTCCAAGTAGCGATTCAAGTTGCTCGTCATCGCAACAACGGAGGGAAGAAGAAACTCACCTCGAAAGACGAAGTGAAGAAATGAAGTACGAGCGGGTGGTTTTATTTGACCACGTGACAAGTATTCAGGGCAGGTCAGCTTGCTAGAGCCGCGAGGCTTGTATGCTGACCGTCTGCATCTTGCCACCTGTTCTCCACCATGGCGAATGTCGTCCATCCACCACTCAATTTTCTCCATGAACCAACTCATCTATCCAACCCTCGCCTTGGTTTCAGCTTCGGGCTCTCCGGAAACTCACCTGCGGGGACAAGCAAGCAACCCATTTACACCCCTGGTTACACACAACCATCTGCTTTCCAGCAGCTCACTTCGCACATAAATCTACCACCCGCCTCTCATCGTGTTCAGAAACGCCGTCATGAGCCGGAGGACGATGCCGAATCTAGTCGCCATGTTGGGAGGGACGTGGCAATGGACCGGAGCCCCACTCCCGAGCGACCGAAGAGAGCTGCTCCAAAGCGTGCCAAGGTCTCTTCGCAAGATGACGAATCCAAGGACCAGCACTCTTCAAGAACAAGTAAAAATCTAGATGGAGATGGCGACGTTGACGTCGGCGTCTTGTTGGGTATGGGTGTTCCACCGGTCCGCTAAAGTTGAGACTGACCAATTAATGTATAGCAAGCCTTCCACCGCAGGCTCTTTTGCCACTTTTGAATTCTTTGATAAACAGCCAACCTTCACTTAAATCACTCATACTACCCCTTATACCCCGCCCGACGCTGGATACGGCTATACAAGCATTAGAGCAATCCGCCAGGAAACTGCGGGATGCTTATCCATATTCAAACACATCTACTTTCTCTTCAGTTTCTGCCACAACATCTCTTGGGTTTGGGTTTGGATACAACTCGCAACGGTCAGGATTCGGCTCAAGCATGGACGACGACCAAAGGAATGGTGGATCAAATGATGGCAGTGGAATGCGAGAGTCGTACATCCTCTCTCGACTTCGGCCGCATATTCATGAATTTGTGTCCGCGTGCATGTCGTATGTCCCTTATTTTTCCTATGTCTCTTCCACGCAGACGACCTCGCAACATCAATCGGATGCATGGTCACGCGGACATTCAGCTGTGTTGCAATCGCAGCACAAAGACAAGTCCCACCCATCGGAAACGTTCATATTTCTCTCCGCCCTCACTACACACATAACGTGTCAGCCTCCACTTACGCAGGCTTCGCTGGCACCGCTTTTACTCCCGCGGTTGTCGAAGGAGTGGATGGCATGGGTGGACCGAATAGACCAAATAGTCAATCGGGAAGGGGGCATGTTTGGTGGTGAGATGGCGAGGAATTGGGAGAAGACACTGGGCGAGTTTGCGGAGGCGAGGGGCCCCGAGGGATGGAATGTGATGAGGGAAGTGCGAGATCGGTGGGTTGCAAAGGTTGGATGGCTCGTAGGGCGGAATGTGCTGCACCCGATGGAGGAGGCATGAGTGTACATACTTTTTACGGCTGTAATTTAATTCCATGTTGTGGCGATGCACGTCGCGTTGGTCTGCATGCAAAGGCTTGGTAGAACTCTCGCCCACACCAATGCCAACCCCCGACTCATCCCTCGCCCGTTCAAGCTATACTTGAATGACTTGAATCTACGGCGCACTGGCGACCTCGCCTCCAAGTCAGAAACCATCCCATCCCCCACCTCCCGCAAGTCTCTATACCGAAATCTACTCTTCATCACCTCCAATCCACCCTTTTCCATCCGAAGTGCCATCGACTATTATTTTGATTGGCCCAGAGCATTGCACTCCACCAAGTCATTCAATCTCCTCATCAGTCTTGCTCTGCGGAATGCGTCTTTCGCGTCAGTTGGCCGCCTATTTAACGCTATGCGAGCAGAGTCTACACCGGAAAACATGGAAACATGGAAATTACACCTCAGGTGGTTTGTCAGAACAGGCAGATGGAATGACGCTTGGAAACGCGTCTTGCAGATCACTGGAAAGCAAAATGCGACCACGGGACTGCCCATGAACCCCATCCCTCTCCCTTTATGGCTGGAACTCTTTGGCTCGCAGCAGCGCGGTGCGCTGCGCAGTTGGGTTATCACCGACCGCGAGCCCAACATGGGATCCCAGCACGCTGAAACTTCACCACCACTCCTCCGGAAGTGCCTTCTTCCCCGCCCATGCCAGAGACCTCATACCGTCCAACTGTCGCAATACCGAGCCCTCATGCGAGTTTCGCCTCTGCTTGCTTCCTCTGACCAAGTCCAGATCCTACCCAGAACCATTCTCATCATCACCCAGACAATGTACAAAGTAGGGCAGAGAACCCTGGCACTGTCTACTGCCCTGTCGTACTTGAAATCCCTTCCCTCCAAACTTCGACGGTGCGATCGGCGCAGAGTTCTCGATCTCGTTAACCTTCACCTTTCTGTGGTTGCTCGGCACAGAAAACCAGGTCTGAAACAACACTTTGCCCAGCGTCATATTCTTCATAAATTTTTGCATGCTCGCCCGGATTTGACGCCTTCGTCTGCGACCCTGTCTTTACTTCTCAAACCGTTGCGCAGCTGTCGCCGTAGTGGCACGCTTGCTATGCAGTGTTTACGTCTCTTTGAGAAGAGGTGGGGTCCACGCGTTCAGTCTAGCTCAGTCCGACGACACGTCGCGAGTCTTGCACTCAAAGAAGGCCGTCTTGACATCGTCGGGGCCATGATAAAGTTGGAGTACCACTGCAGAATTTCCGATGATCCTCTTCCGCGTACCATCCACACATCTAGACGGAGACCTTGGCGGACATTAATTAGTCGGCGGGGGGCTGAGAATCGAAGGTGGCGTCTAATAGAGGACAAGTATCGTCGACGGTTAATATTGAGGTCCGAGTCAAGAGCTGTATAGTAGGCCGCAATTTTACCTCAGTACAGCTGTACTCTCTTCAGCGGAGAATTGCTTTGATAACGAATTCTCGGCGATCGTCCGTGGATGGGAAGACCATACGCTCGATCAATGTTCGCATTACCGATAGCTAGTAGGAGACTACGAGTACATTAAATCACAAGATGCTTCGATGTTAAAGGAACGCCACGCAACAGAGCATGGCTGACGAAAGAGGCAGTATCAAGAAGACCGGCAAAAATCGCTAGGGGTGAAATCATACGTAGCACCTCGAGAACGTGCTTGGGGGAAGGCAAGACGGCCAGTTGCCCAACGAGATCGCCGACTCCCACTCAGACGCGACCGTACGGTATAAATCAAGGGCTGCACGTGCGTTCTCGACCTAGGAAAAAGGCGATGCTGTTGAGTAATTTTGCGCCACAATGCACACAATATCTGTGCTCAGTAGACAAATTATGAGCAGACGTACGGGATGTGTGTGACCATCTTGGCAACGGCGACACATGAGATGCCACATAAGCGTTTGCAGGCCAACCACTTGATTGGGAGAACGCAGAGCATTTCTGAAGGGTTGATACAACGCGACATCGCGTGTGGAAACGGCGGGATGTGGGATGCCCAACACTGTTGTCAATGACCGCGTAATGAGTTCGGCCGCTAGAATGGCCAAAAATGCGTGCACTCTACCCGAAAGGTCATGCCATAGGCTGTGTCCAATGATTACTTTACCCTTGATGAGTTCCGCAACGTGCTGCTGAACGCGATCAAATGTAGGTATATCGCCTACGTCAGTGGTGAAATAGACGTCAGAATTAATAAACGCTGCTGCGGAGAACGTCACCTCACCAGCTAGTAGATGAGAGGCCTCTATCCCGGTTGTAGTTGTTCGGTAATCGCTAATTTGCATGGTCGGGGCAACAAAGGTATCTAATAGTGCATCGCCCCTGAAGTCGACAACAGATACCCGACTAGGGACGAAACCGGTGAGGTGACAACACAGGAAGCGGAAGTATCGAAATCACATACGCGAGCATCGCGGTGGTCCCGCCTGGCCCCACTCCAACATTGCTGCAAGAGAGGGCGAGAATTCGGTCATTACTAGGGATAGGGTATTTGGCCTCCATTCTCGAAAAATGAAAGGATGGCTCTGACTTACGCTGCGTACCAGGTAGATATATGCACCGAACAGTATTTGACAGAGAATGGACCCCAAAAGGCTTTGTTCGTTCTCAGTTAGATGAAGGGGTAAGGTTCCAACATACTTCGTTTTAATCGCAAGTGGAAACGCACCGTTCATTGGTCTAGATAGAGCAACATCCGTTTGGATGGTTCAGTTGTCACGTAAAAAATGCGAGATCGGTCTTGTTACCGCCCAACTGGATCATGAACAGGGACAATGGAGAGCCAAACCAAGATAGAACGTGTCAAACAAAGTGATGTTGGAAACGTCCCTGAAACTTCGTCCCAGCTGTCAGACGGGAGAAGAAGAAGAAATCAGACTTGCAGAGCCATGCGGGGATATGACTGAACGCCTGCCGAAGCGTCAACTCACCTTTGCCACCTTGACCCACAAATTGTCAGTGTAATAGCTTCCATAATAATACTCTGGGGCGTACTTGCTGCGAAAATAGTCCCGATGATCTCTGAACGTTTTAACGAGCTAGAGTTTCGCTGCGCTGGCCACGGTAGGGTTCATGCACATTTTGTAGTTCCAAATTGGCGGGAGAACAGGGGTGACAGCGGTTACCGAACCCAGCGAAACTGTGCGCGCCACTCGACCCATAACCGTGGTCAGAGTAAACGGACTGACACAATGAGCTCAAGGAAATCCAAGGCGACTGTTGATTCGCTGTAACCATCACGACGGCTGTGCTTCTCAGCATAATAAATCTCACTGATGCAACAAAGTCTGGAGGAAGTTCAGGTCAGCTTTTGGAAGCGCCTTGCAGGAAAACGTTCGGAACTCGCCAGCGTCTACTCGCATTTAGGAGATTGCATGGAACCGTGGCATATCTGTACCTTCTCGCCTGCCTTCGTTGTAACATCGAAACCTGTCTAGTTTCACCGCCAGGGAATACTGTATGGTTACCAAGAGCGGCATCTTGAAGGGAATTTTTATGTATTAGGACTCATCTTCAACAATTCTCGATAGCACTTTTGATCACGCCCGCGAGGTGCAATTCGAATCTGTCCGTTGCGGTATCTCTGGGCATGTGCGTTCAAAGTAAGCGCGTATACCCTCCGAGATTCCAGTGTGGCTATCGAAAGATGCTGGGGGTTTCCTAATCAGAAGTGGCCTTACAAGTTTGCTTAAATTACAGCTTATCAGAACCTTGTTCTCGGCTCCTTTGGTAATTCGGGTATTTTCACAATATTGCAAATCGTGACCCAGAAAAAGAAAGAAAATTCCAAGATGCCGTATCTCTGGTATGTTCCTGACAGCATCCTTTGCGAGCGCAATCTCAGTTGTAATATCGAATGGAAAGTCATCTCACCGTTGACCCGGAAGGTATGATTGAAGACTGCAGGATGAGCAAGGCTGTGTTCTGAGTGGATGTCAGCGTTACTAAACACCTCAGTTGCACGAGGGATTTGACACGCACTGACAAGACTCCTAACTGGGATCTATACCCCATATCTCGCCGAGGCATACACCGGCGCCATATAGTTTACACGACAGCAATGGAGAAAAAAACTCCTTGCATAGACTCGATAACTCCGTGGAGGGTGACCGGTGAAGATCATCCAGATACAGTTTCGTTTCAAATAGTGCGCCAGGAATGCTAGGAGCGATCCCTGAGTCGGATCAAAGGCAGAAGTTATGCCGTGCGGAGGTCATGGATAAATGAGTCTTAGTGGACTTCAGGATATAGATATGATATATAGACGGCGGGGAAAATGAGGGTTGCGATGGCTTCATGTCCACGACGACTCAAATGGGGGAATGGCCCGGTAATATCTAGGAAAAACGGGCGTGATCACAAACGTAAATTGAATCGTTGGAGGACACGCTACCTGATCAAGATCGCATGCACCACCGATAGAATAATTGCGATGCTGACTGCCAATTATTCGAATATTCACCACGTGCTGGGCCCTGGGCCCTGGCCCAAGAGGATGTAAGATGTATTGAGTTCTGAGGTTTGTGACTTAAGAGAAAGTATATTGAATTGAATGAATGAGAGTGAACAATGAGTCAGTGACCAGTGCCGGTTCCCATCCGGATCCTCTTGGAATTGCGCTGCCAGGACGACCAAACAGTAACACAAAACAACGTGTAGTAAGGAACCTTTAGCCGCGTGCATGGTCGACGTTTGACGGGTCTACAGGTATCGCAGAACTGCACTGCGCATGCAACGTGGACATGTCTGGCCAACATCAACACCAGCACTCTCCTGCAACTGGTCAACAGGAGAAACAATGTCGCATTTGCTACGATAGTGACGAGTCAGACCCATCCTTGGGAAGGCTGTTCAAGCCCTGTCTCTGTGCAGGTACCATCAGTGTAAGAAGGCTCAGTCAAGCTGCCAGCCGGCTGCATTGCTAATTACGCGCGCCCGCGCGCAAGTACGTTCACGTCAAATGTCTGCAGAAATGGAGATTATCATCTCACTCCGATAACGCATTTTGGCGCTGCCCCCAATGTCAATTTCATTACCGCTTCGCCCGGACCAAGGCATACGGTTTGGGGACAAATCCAGGCAGGTGCCACTACTCTAGTCGATCGATCATTTCCCTGCTCACGTCAAACCCCCAGTTGTCATCGGGGTCTTCTCCTCTTTTCTTTTTATCCTTTTAGTCCTCTTTTCGTCATATGTCACAACCTACTTTCTTGCTTCGATAGAGGAGCAGTCCGTATTTGGGACGACATACTTTTTTGTCTCCCCAATTGACGTCGCCCAGGATGTGGTCCGCGCGGCCGTTCGGATTCTCCGTGACCAGGACATCCTACCAGAGGTCCAGGTTCCCCAATCGCTCAAGTCATCCACACCGATTCGTCTCCCGCAACCTTCCGGCTTCCTTGGTCGTTTTGTCCGCAGGTTCCTGCTGGGCCTTCCCCTGGTTGGGGTAGGGTCACTCATCCACATAATCCTGACACTTCCCTTCATGGGCCCACTGCAATGGATTGCCCGGTGGAGGGGCAACAGGACCAGAAGAGGAAACGACAGGGACCTCGCTGCTGCAGTGATTGTCATCTTCATTGTTATCGGTGCCGCAAGGTCAGTAACGAGACTACCTCCTCACTAAGATGGCTCATGTCACTCTCAGAGCGTTATACAAGGTATATGGCTATACCCGGAAGTGGACAGAGCGTTTTCTGATGTGGGCTGAGGACTCGATTCTTGAAGTCAATTGAGATATTCCATATTTCTTGTCCCAAAACCCAAATACATGTAGATAGCCATCGGACAATGTGAGTGCAGTCGCATCTATTCACCAATTTCGCCGCAATTGTCGCTTGATGCCTTCGTATATGGCCTTCGTGTCGGTGTTACTCGAGTCCAGCTCGGCCAGATATTGCCCGACGGCTACATCTATCCGCCCAGCAGGCAGCTCCGCGCGTGCAGTTGATGATTGCGGTCGTTTGGCTTCTTCCAGCCAATCACTGAGCAGAATAGCAATGTCTGTGGATATCGCCTGAACGCTGGCCTGATGGTTGAAGGGTGGGACCTGGCAAACGATCTCAGCAACTTACCACGCACAGGAAGTACGGGCCTACTTACATGTGATTCGTACATGTCATGCAAAACATCCCATATCTCTGCGTACGGCACGCCGCATTGAACCAAAACCCGGGGAGCCCAACCTTTTGGAAGCTGAGCCCTGTTCCGCAACGAGAACGAGATGAGGAGCATTGCGACATATCCTGAAAGCAGGCGTCTGTCAAGTCCATTTAAGAAGCAGAGATCGTGAACTCACGTAACGGAAATGCACTTTCGGAAGGGTAAAAGCGCTTTCCCAGGGGGACAACGCTTGCTATGATATGATCGGCGTGTGTCTCGGCGTCTGCATCCTTTTCCAAAGCTGAAGAAAACGTTAACAATGCAACTTCGACAGACGAATGTTTCCCCACCATCTTCGAATATCCGATCCCAAATGGGTCGAACAATATGTTCATCCCGGTGTTCCGACACGTGAAGAATGACAAGTTTTATGACGGGAAGGTCGAAGGGCTCTGCGTATAATTGGTAGAGCTTGGCAAGTTGCGGTGAGACAAGTTCAAACGAAAAACTGAAGCTGGCACACCTCGGACATGGTGAATAATTTTGTGTTCAATTGTCTGATCCTGTGACCTTCTTCGCCAGGGTTGCTCGCATGAGGGAGGAGTGCATTATACACCTCAAGTTGAACCTGGGCTACATCAAGTTTTTCTTCAAGGTCTGTGAGGAATGCAATGGCAGTCTCATGCCTGCCGCTTGCCGTGACTGGATGAGACTTGGCGTTTCCGACGGCAAGGGTGAAATACTCTATCCTCGTGCTCAATTTCAGGTCAATGCTGCAATTAATTTGCATCAGGAACTTTCAGCCAGAATCCTTTTGGCGTACTCAGTAGACTCCGCCAAAACAGCAAGTACTTCGGCAGCACGCAGTGGCTGGCCATCTTTGACGTAAAACTGCCACAACAGCTGGTACTTTGGAAGTGTAACAGGCTCCCGCCGAAGGTGTGCCTCGAGGTACTGGGGCCGCAACTTTACACTCGTCAGCACCCAATAGTTCAAGGAAATTGAGACGTGCATACAGCCAACAACTCATCGGCCAGCCCTCTGTCAATCAGCCAATCGTAGAGCGTTGAATGGAACAATTCATCGTCACTGGAAAATGCTAGCGTATACGCATGATTGCGGATTGTGTCAAGGTCCTCATTGGGTGTCTGAGCACGGGAAGCTTTTTCCTCAAACGAATTGAGTGAGCGGAGGACGAGCTGATAACAGTCGGTGCGTTTTTTGAGAATTTTTGCATGATCGTCGTGGGGTGGGCACCCCGATAGCCAATACTCAAGGCCAACGTTGTCGGGATCGACAGCTTGTGCGCATCTCAAAGGAAGCTCAATTGCGCCTGGCAGTCAATGAGTTGCTGCTGACTGGGTTGTGGATGTGTTCTCACGGACCTTTTGCGTAACTCAATTCCCGATACTCGTCGCATACCTCACGGATCTTTTCGAATTCCAATATCCGCGCCCCTTTCGTAAACAACCTAACAAATGAATGAATGAAGAAAAAACGGAGTGCAGAGGGAGTGGCTACCTCAATGACTCTCCTAACCAATTCTGTCGTTCAGCAGGATTTCGTGATTCAACTGCCTTGCGAAGGTTTTCTCGGGCCTACATCACAATGGAAAGTTGAAGCTATGACCTTGAGGAAATCCAGCCTTGGGAAATTCACATACTTTGTATAACATCACGTCATCGGTACTGCAGAAAGAGCCGCATCTTTGCTGCAGAACTTCGCTTATGGTGTCCACCTGAACACGCTGTCAAGATAGGTCGATGGGCACGGATAGCCAAACTTACGCTGATCTGCTGACCAATCTGCTGATCGATAACAACGTTAACCAATGCACGCGATGCATTGATTCCATTTTGAGTGGTAATCAATTCTTCATAGGTCATCGCAATTACCAACTTCTGAGTCTCGGCATCACATCTGCCACCATGTCAAGCTGAATATATGATAATCGAAAGGATATGCTCACTGGGCTATCAGCTCGCCTAATCTATAGTCACTTAATAAGAGCACGAAAGATATGGCTTCTATCGTTCTTGTCAGAAGAGCTTGTAGTTGGACTACTGAATTTTGTTCCGCCTAGAAGAAACGTCAGATGATCACAACTAAAACAAAGGGCCGGGATGAACCTTCCATGCTTCTTGTTCATGGCCCACTGTATTGCGTGATGCAGCAGGATCGCCCGGCGTAGAGTGGAAGAGGTACGGATTTTTGTCTAGGAACTCCTTGAGAGCATACAAGTTCTTTTGGGTAGTGACGAGCAGGTTATCGTTCACGTTTAACTCTTGAAGACCGAAAACACTACGACGAAAATGAGAACGTACGTCAAGGAGGGAGAAAATCGAAATGCACACCCGGGCTTGGTTATCTTGTCCTTCCAAAGAGGACGGATGAGACGCGCAAAGTACAAGGCAAATCCTTCTCTACGACCACTGAACACAGCACTCCCAGAGCTTTCACCTACAAGTGAGGACTAGAGATGTGCCCAGAAGGAAAGTCAGAGAGACCTACTCGTGCCATATGTCACCCTCTCAGTCCAGATCGGACGTTCACCAAAGTCATAGAAGGCCTGCTTTGCGACGTTCGCGACATCAGGGCTCACAGTACATAATGTGCCAGGCATCGAGTGATCGCCAGTATCCAGAAACGTGTTTCCGCAGGCAAGTCCAAGAAGCATGGCACATGTTTGATCTCTTCCAAAACTGCAAGGTGGAACATCAGCGTGGACACGTCAACATCACGGATCAGATCTTGCCTGTCTCTAAACTCGATGATTGGTTGGACGGTACCCTCAGATTGTGCTTCTTCGATAACAGCTCTTAAATAATCCAAGGCTCTCCGCTTTACGAGAAATGTGAGCCCAACATTGGTAAGAATCATAAACTGTCGAGGTGGCTCGGAGAACTGAAATGCCAACTCGTTTGTGACGGCGGGCGACGGCGCAGTGGAGGACGGCAATGATGGTCGTGGTACGCTGGCCATTGCCCAAGTTCGTCCCGGGATCGCCAACAGGGTAGCATACTCAGTCAGTGGCAGGCGCTGATTGCCACTTGTGGTATACGAGGAAGCTACATATGTGGTTGGCTGAGGTGTTGCGACGTACTGCTGGGCGGATGTGGACACCTGGCCAAGAGTACCTATGCAAGTCAAGTCAGGAGACGTACAGAGCAGGAAGTCGGTGCCATCGGTATCGCCTGGCTGGGCTGAAATGGTAAGACCATCCTGGTAGCAAGAATTTTCCAGGCCAGAAATGATAAACGGGCGAGATGGTGAAGCTGGTGGGACTACACGAGCATTGTATGAGGTGGATGAAGGGCGGTTTGAAGGATGGGCCAGTTCGTCGGGGTGGAAGAGATTTGAGGGGGGGAGGCGTACATGTATGATTTGAAGAGGGCGTAAGGTGCTCGGTGGATTTGGTGGACCATACGAAAAGCCGGGGGAGGTTGGGGAGAAATAGAGGCGAACACCGTTCATTGTGATGGCTATCAGCTGCATGCCGGAACGAGATTCAGCGGGGTCAATAACATGCAAAGCGATGATCTGGAAGTTGGACGGGTTGACTGCAGGAGAGGCGGGTGCTTTTTCTTGAACAGACTTGTAGAGGTTAGCAAGGGTCTGTACGTGCTGAACTGATTTTTCGGACGCTATATGATAAAGGGAAATGACATTCTTGGCGGAAAGTGTGTACAAACAATTGCGTTTGTGGTCGGAGACGACGGAGACGATGCGGTCTAGAAGAAAGATAAAAAGGGGAGGAGGACAAGGAGTCAAAAGACGGACCGTCTGGTTTGGGGGAAGAGAAGCGGGGAAAGAGGCTCTGAACTGCGCCGACGGAGTGATTGATGAGATGAACTCGCTTTCCGAACCAAGACTCTGACTGCTGGTAATGTAGCTCGTAGAGACAGCCATCCTGAGAGCCCGCCATGAAGATACGACCCTGAGGTGTACCAACGACAGAGGACATTTCAACGTCTGTGGAGACGGACATGTCTGTAGCATACATCTTGATGTCTTTACGGTTGCTCCCGGGGAGAGGGGAAATTGACAAGCCAATGAGAAGGACAGAGACGGGAGTACACAGTACCATGAGGAAGGAGATTTCGTCGACGAACACGGCCGGTTTTGGGGTCACTACGGCAACATGGGTGATGACGTCTGGTTGGTCTACAAAGGAGTTGATATCCTGGCTGTGGGGAGGTGAGGTGGGGAGGTGGAAGGAGGGGAGTGACGGACCCATGTGAGTAGTCCCAAAGAAAGAGCTTGTGGTCGATTGAGATCCACACGCGCTCTATCTCTGGAATGAGCCCCATGTGGGAGGTGACGCTGGTGGCTGATGGAGATATGAGCGGGGCGGGGAGAGGAAGACAAGAAACGCACTGTTGTAGTATTGGAAGAGCGCATCGGGGATGCCGACGAGTCTGCGCTTCTGGAATGGTACGCGGTAGTCGTCGGGGAAGACGCTATACGAGGCGGACGACGGGGGACCTGCAGCTGGAGGGGGGTGAGCGGGAGGTGGACGGGGCGGGAGACAACGGACGGAGGAGGAGATCACCGACGTCGGGGATGGACTGCACGTCCTTGAGGAAGTCGTCGTGGAGGACGCGGGTCGCGGCGTGGAGCGGGGCGAGGTCAACAAGGGGCGGGAGGGCGGCGCGTGTCTGCGTCATCATCGGACAGAACGAGCCAAAACCAACCACATTTTCGACGACGCGTTATCGCCATATATGGATATTAGTTCACACGCCTTTCTATGACATTACAGGTCCTTAAAATTCGTTACATCGCCTCTACTCACATTAGAGCACACCAGCAGTAACGTCGAGTTTACTTTCGCAAAGGTTTGATCGTCTCATCACTCGCTGATTGCAGGAATGCTTTTGAGCTTCACAGCAGGGACAAATGCGAATTCCGAGTTTTTTTGCTAAGATCCTATTTTGTCGCCCTCGTTGCCTGTCAGTACTGTATTTGTCAATGTCTCTGACTACCATGCGGAGTTTTCGTGCACAAAAGTTGAAATTGATATCAAGTACTTATACGGGAGAAAATAACGGTAGGATGTACGTGACAACTCAGCTTTCAGTATCACTATCCTCGATGACGATTGGATTCCCATATGTGCCGGAGAGTGTGTCCATTCTATCCAAGTGGGGTGGTAGGGAGAGACCTGGCGGACTAAAAAGCCTGAGCGTCGCCTGCGAAGAGGTGGAGGTGGCGCGCGCGGCGGTACGCGAGGAGCGCGACGAAGGTGACCCCGAAGGTTTATGCGAAAGGCTCAATGATGCTATAGAGCCTTGCTTCGGGGGCCAACGAAAGTCGGCGTCCATGGAACCTTGACTGGATTCAGGGGCTGAACGCGACTGTGACTGGAAACAAGTAATAATCATGAGTTCAGGAACATGGCAACACAAGTTTACATGATCGACTCTATAGAAATTGACACACCAGAGAGAGCCGGTTCTGGGGGGAGGCAAGCTTGAAGTTGGGCTGGGAAGCTTGCATTGCGTTCGGCAATGCCGGACCTTCACCATCAGAATTGCTGTCCGCAGTAAGATCGATCACTATGGATGGGGGTCGCGGACGTTCAGGTGTGCGGAGCTCGCAGCTACGAAGGCGCATCTTGAGGGGAAGGTTCGGTTTCTTGGTCGGAAAGTATAGTTTCACCTTGCCCTTTGATCTCATCCGCTTGATAACACGCTGTGCCACTGGCCACGGCAGTCAGAGAGGGGGAAGCAGAAGACAATAATACTTACTCAGCGCGCTCCGCAGCGTACCACGGCTACTAGAGAGCTTGGTTTTCTTGAGTAACGAAGTGCTCGCGAGGTCAAGTGGGCCTGCGCGCCGCTTGTTCGACGAAAAGGGTATGTCGCGGTCTGAGGTCGTGAGGCTGACCAAGTGAATTAGCTTTGATTGATACAATACAGGGAGCGAGTGTCACCATTTATTATAGGATTCCCTAGCTGCGGCGATTAATGGTGCATACTGCTCCTGGACCCAGGTGTAGACATCTGGAAAGCCACGTTCCATGTAGAGTGCTGCCACAATCACCTCAAACGAGTCTGCTACGGCCTTCGTGCTGTGAGACTGCGACGGGAGCTCGTAGGCGCCCGCTTTGACCATGAGGTGAGTGAACGTTGCATTGGTGTTCACAGCGGACCGTATGTTCTGGATATCAATGAAATGGGTAGCTCCAGCCTCTGGGATCGTAACTTACGGTGTAGAAGCCGGGTGAAGCATTCGGGAAGAGGCGGTAAAGATACAACGCCACAGAGAGGTGCATGATAGCATCACCAACGAACTCCAATCGTTGTTTCTCGTCCACGCTGGACGAGACAACAGAGTCCCAATCTGAAAGCTGGGGTAACGAGAATGAATAATTGGGATCATTGATAGCCGCGACGACGGAATTCTGAAGAGCGCCATGGATAGCTGGCTGCTTCTTGTGGAGTTTGACCATGGCAGGACAGTGAGAGGGGTATGTTGTTGGTGGTACAACTGGCCAAGACAAACAACGCGTAAATAGACGTCAGAGACCACTGTTCAGACTCACGGCTGGAATGAAAGCTCTCTGGAATGGACGTTTGAGGTCAACGGAGCTCCGCATTGATCCAGTACTATATACTTAGTTCAAACTTGTTCACGGGGTACACAAGTACTAGATTAGGCAAAACCACAACTTGCTTATCTCTAAACCTGACGCGACCACCACACAATGTCGGCTGTTACCCCAGCCGCATCATCATCGAGCGGTGTCTCACCCACCATTGCAGGTGCACAGGAATCCAATTCCGTAGATCGTTTAGTTCTGGAATACCTCCGTGCGCGAGGCCACAAGAAGGCAGAGACCGCCCTCCTCGAAACACTCGACACTGCTTCCTCAGATGATACCGAAAAGACTGTGTCTTCCGATGAATTGGTCAAGACCTTGGCGGTTTTTGCACAGAAACCCTCACGTCCAGGAGAGAATGTTCTAAAGGACAACATCAACGTCCTTCAGGAGTTGACGACTATGGGAAATCCTCCCAACATACAGAACCTTATTGCAAGTCTGGGTGGTGTCGGGGCGGAGGACATACTTTCTGTTGACCCCACTGACAAGCAGGAGGGCTTCAAGGAACTCGAGGCATGGGTTGAAGGTTCCTTGGATATGTACAAGGCACGCGTCCTCATTCTTCGATCGTGCTCACCCTAACGTGCACATCAAGCCCGAATTTCGCCCAATACTGTACCCCATCTTCTGTCACTTCTACCTTGATCTCATTCAAAAGGGTTTCAAAGAAGCTGGTGGGTGGATCGTTTATTGAATGCGCACGGGACCGTTAAGCTGGGAACTCTCCAGCGATACGCTTTTACTCTGCATTTGCGCCCGCACTTGTGGCGAGCCATAACTCAACACTTCATCACCTTTCCACGTTGCTTTTACCTTCCCATGTTCAGAATGATCCCCTGGCGCAGCGCTTCCTCAATGAAAAATATATAATCAGAATGAGTCGTTCGGGTTTTAGTCTTCTTGTGGGATGGTTGACAGAGGGCGTCGGCGGCGAGGCACTTGGTGCAGGAGAAGGCTTTTCTGGTGAAATAGGGAAAAGAGGGAGAGCGGCTGTAATGCGTGTGGTAAACAACCATCTGCGATTCGACGGTGATTAATCCCTCTTCCTCCTTTTTTTTGTGTTTATATTTTCATAGTAACCTCTGCCAGCACAACTGCTGTGTCTCCCAGCGCATGGGAAGAGTCCACTGGGCTTCTTTCATCACTTATTCCTAAAACCGCTCAGGCTACGAACATCTCTGCCATCCCTAACCCGAACACATTTAATGCCTCCAAGGGGGAATTGAAACTCGGTCCTCCTCCAATCTCAGAAGATTTGCGTGCAGAAACAGAACGTGTCCTCCGAGAACAGGCAATGTTGGACAGAGATCCGAACGCACAGTATGACATACATTTTTCTCGACCGCAAGCCCTTCCAGGCGTCGTTTCACCAACTGAAGCAGACATGCTTCCTCATCCGCCTTCGTTTAAAACAATTGATGTGCAAAGAGAAGTAGAGAAAGTGCGTGATGCAAGAAAACGCGTACGCCTTGATCCATCGGCCCTGTCATCCGTGGACCTTGGTTCTGGACAAGGTGCGGCTGCGCGAGCCCGGGCTTTGCCTAGTATCTGCGCGTACACGTTGCACGACGTAGGAGAGGGGTGAGTTTCCTGGGCTTGGTGTCTACGATTCGATTCGATGAATGATGCCAGTGCCCCGTGTTGCGCTTTCTCCCCTGATATTACGCTGATGGCGGCCGGTTTCTCCGAGAGTTATATTCGTTTGTGGAGTCTAAAGGGTGAGAAATTCAAAGGGTTGCGGAACGAAAAATTGCCCGAATCGACAAGAAACTGTAGGTTGCTTTGAAGTCTTTGAATCCTCGCATCTGAAATGTCGTGCCTGCAGTTAATACATCCAGACTTCGGGAAAGAGAAGATACCACAACTCGAAAACTTGTTGGTCATAGTGGACCAGTTTATTCTCTTTCTTTCGATCCCCTCGGAGGTTCTGCAGTGCCTCCGAGATATCTCTTGTCTTCCTCGGCGGACGCCACAGCTAGGCTTTGGTCATTGGATACAATGTCCAATGTCGTCGCCTATCGGGGTCATCAACAGCCGGTCTGGGACGTGCAGTGGAGTCCCATGGGCATCTATTTTGCGACTGCCAGTCGGGACCGGACCGCTAGACTTTGGTCTACGGATCGGACGTCGTGTCTGAGGATCTATGTGGGTCATTTGAGTGATGTTAATGTAGGTAGAGTGGCAATACTTTATCTTTCGCTGACACATCCATTCAGTGTGTTCGCTTCCATCCCAACTCGCTATATCTAGCGACGGGGTCGAGTGATTGGACAGCGCGACTGTGGGACGCCCAACGAGGCACGTGTGTGCGGGTATTCATCGGGCATCAGGGAATGCTCTCTACACTAGCGATTAGTCCAGATGGTAGGTATCTCGCCAGCGCAGGGGAAGACCTTGCCATCAATCTCTGGGATTTGGGGTCCGGAAAGCGAATCAAGAAAATGACGGGTCATACTGCATCTGTGTACTCTTTGGCATTCAGCGCGGAGTCGTCAATGCTTGTGAGCGGAGGTGCAGATTGGACAGTACGGTACTGGGACGTCAAAAGCTCTGGTGGTCAAGTCAAGTCTCGTGAAAATGGAATGAATGAAGGTTCCACGCTTCGCAATGAAGAGGATGATAATAGTGAAACGTGCGTTCCAGAGTCCATGGTGTCGATCATCAATTTGATGCGTTCCCATCCATACAGTTCCGACTTGTTGGCAACCTTCCCCACGAAGAGAACTCCCATAAATCAGGTTCACTTCACACCACGCAACCTTTGCCTGGTGGGTGGTAGCTATCTCTCCCCGGAATTGAGATAGTTTGTTTCGGGACGTCCGCATTAAGAATCCATGTCCACAGACTAGTAGACGCGATTGCTTGCCGACAGGTTGCTCTCAAGGCCTCACGAATAGCGAGCCATTCTGCGAATAAAATTGTATTCCTATATGGTTACCTCTGAGAGTGATAACCCGGCCAGGCTTTCCTCAATCTCCCTTTGTCGGTGGGATGTTTGCTACTAATTGAGTCACGTGACCGATGGAATGGAATGCATCCAAATACACGCTCAATACGAGTTATTGCCACTCAAGATACCTGAACCTCACACGTTTCTACAAGGGTATATTTCTCCGCTCACTACTCTCCCGACCATCGACAACACCTCGTTTCTTAGATGGATGCCATGGAAGAGGATCTCATAATAGCAACTAGTACCTCTTTTCCTGAAGCTTCGCCCGAAGTACAGGGTACGGCGAGCCATGTTCCCCCTCTGTCTTGTACGTTCTCATCGCACTCTATACACTCCATGCCACTGATATATTTTCCTGATCATTGTGATTGCATATGCCTCACATATGGTATGTAGTAGCGCCGATACCGACGAGCTCGCGCGAATTCCGGGAAGTTCAAGTCAAAGTACATATGAGAAGACCAGAAAAGGACTCGTGGGTATACCTCGGACGTGCTCTCGTCTCTCAGGAGATCGCTGGGCAGTCGTCGCGTGTCGGTATGAGCCAATATCCACTGGCGCGAATTCGTGTTGATCATCTATGACCAGTGGTCCGTTCCATGTCATCTGGAAAAGTGATGGTTTCGTTCGGCGAGGTGAGTAACCCGGTACTACGCCTCCCCTTGCTCTCGCTGTAATGCACGGATGAATTCAGTTATCGGACTTGCAAGCCGAGAAGCGCGGTAATTTTGTCGTCGTTGGATGCGTGGATGGCGCCCATGTCGTGTCATGGTCGTTGAATGTGCGTTTCTCGTCGTGACATGTTGGCGGCACTGCTTGACGGGGAGTATTTCAGGCTTTGAATAATTCCGATACCCTTCGTTTGCTCGCAAGTATCGAGCTTGCGTGCTACCGGTGCAGAATCGCACTTGTTGATCCCCGACACCACGCCAAGACGCGCAGACGCATCGAGCGCATCCTCAAGGACGACAAACGCAGAAGACATAAGCGGCGTAAAGATCAAGATGCAATGATTGATGCATTTTCCAGGCAGGATCTTAATGGAGGTGATGTGGAGCCAAATTCGTGATGCTCATTGGCAATTGGTTGGATAACATCAACCTAGAACTTGCATGGACTGTAGTTATCCTGGCTTCGACTTGGTCTTATCCGGGTCGTTCCAGGTTGTACCCAGTTGTATCATTTACATACCGATTGTCAATTGTAGTGACCGTATTTTCAACCCAACGACATCATCCTGCTATCATAAATGCAACTATTGTGAAATGCAACCAGGTATGTAAATACTAGATACAGGAACCAGATGTGACAGCTGCGGGTTTACAGAAGTGTCTGCCCAACCAAAGATTGAAATGAGTGGATGGACGTCCGCGTCAAGCTTGAGGTAAGATATGAATACTCTAAACATTTAGTGAATAAAGGCAAGTGTTCCAACAAAAATAGGTTCCCACCACAAAACCAGAATAGATCATGAAAGTCGAAGCATACGGTTTGTGGTGTAGAAACCTAGTCAAAGGCATTACTCTGGAGGGTGCGAAATAGGTTCAGCAACCCGTTGCCCATTGGCAGACGACACTCCTGTATTCGATGACACTGGCCTCTCTCCTGTAGGACTTATCCCAGGTGCTCGTCGCTCTGAGTATTGCGGGGGAAGTTCGACAACCTCAGATGCATCCTCGGGGAAATTATCATCGGCATCTGTATGGACAATGAAACGGGTGACAGGCTGATAACTTGACACCCCGGCAATCGCGGCCTTCCGGCGACCGCTCGACGACATAGATGAACTGGCAACATCACCGAATGCGGCAAAGGTCTCACTATTCGAGTTTTGTCGAAGGTGTCGGAGTGAAGGAGGTGCTTCTGATGCGCGGATGGAGGGTTCCGCCGATGGCAATATCTCTTGATACGATGATAGTGTTGCAGGCGAACCAGGTATGACTGGGTGAGCCAGGCGGCTGACGGAATCAGTTGGATATGGAAAGGGGTATATTGGGGGATGTTGAAAATTATCAATGCCAGGGTCGAGTTCCACTGATGGGCGACGCGATTTTCGTGTTGGAGCAACTCCGTACGGTGTACGCCTGTAGCGTTGACGTCTCAAGTAGAATACCGCCAGCGCGACGATAGCCGTAACGGCAAGGACTACACCAACTGCCACTCCCACAATGGTACCCGTGGAGACGCCGGACGTGTGCGTGGAAGGTGGTGTAGAAGAACCAGCTGACGAAGTCGACGATGGAATGGAGTTTACAGTGGAGGATGGCGAATTAGCACCGAGACAATTGGCGGTATTGGAAAGGGCGACGATCTCGGTGTAAGAGGACCCGCCCGAGTTGCCCTTGGCATCGGTCATTGTGAAAACAATCGTATTTCCGGCGGCGACGTTGGTGGTCCATGTGAAACTTGTCCCCGATGAAACGGGAGGGTGTATGAGGAACGAGTTTCCACCAGGAATGAGTCCCTGCGTGTGAACGAGATCTAAGCTGCAGAAGAAATGAATGTCCAAAAAAACTAACCGCGATTGTGACAGGTAAGGTGGCCCCATCATAACCGTTGAAAACATAAGGGCTAGTTGTCCAGATGAGTCTCTCAGGTGCGAAGGACTAAGATATTGAACGCACCCGCATTGTTGCAACGAAGATGGCAAATTGAAAGAGAAGGGAAGAGGAGTATTAGAGGTATTACAGGAGGCACTTCCGACCGGCGCTCCCACAGTGAGTAAGCCGGATATTCCGCCAGTTGCAAAACCAGTTGCGTCGGACATGGTCAGTAAAAACTGGGCTCCCTTGAGGAATGGAATAGATGAAATTTGATATGCGCCCTGATTTTGATTAAACGCTGTTGATGGTACAGATATGTTCTTTGGAATGTTGTAGACCTTGTGAAATGGAATGAGGTGGACACTGGATTCCCTGAGGGACAACTCACGGGTATCAACATGATTTGGAAGGGAGGTCGACCCCCTACCATTCGACCGTCGTGACATAGACTTATTGAAAGACACTGCTGGGCTCACTCACCTGTCCAGGTAACATTTAGAGGGCCACATTGAGTTGGCGAAGACCCGACGGATACACTGAAGGATAGCGCCGATGAAAAGAAAAAAGCAGAGAATAAGAACGACGGCACAAGGGAAGAACGCATACTCAAACGATGGACGACAGCTTGGCAAAGATATCCCGGGAAAAAAAGCGACTTTTGTACGTACGTAGGAACTTGGAACACGCTACATTACGTCAGCTAAGTGACAGCGCGTTTATGAGGATCTACAACAAAATGGTCTACTTACTGAAAGATAGTGCGATCTCTAAGCTGTGTAAACAGCTGTCAGAGAGGCGCCGGCAACGAGCACCAAGGCTGGGGCGATACACGCCTGCTGCCGTGCCTAAATTGAATCGCCGCACCAAATTTACGGGAGTTTCCGTACACAGTGTCCCTCTGGATTAGTCTCCCCGTCGTCAACAGCGTCGAGAAAACCCGCGTCAAGGTGCGTCTACTCTCCCGATGCACACATTTCTCGTACACATGTCCCATCTCTGCGCCGTTGGAATATGGGTTTTGAAAATCGCATACGAGTCAATCCCAGCGCAGGATGGATCGAGTCGGCGAGGTTGGATGTGGAGCTGACTTTCTCTCTTCCACAGATAGGATATGGGTTTCAAACACAACAACGGTTCGTGGTCGATTTCTGCCAACTCGCTGCGCCCTAATTCTGCGGGAATGTGCTAGTTCTCCACAACAACCACTTCCACAAGGATTGGCAGCGCCGCGTGCGCACCTGGTTCGACCAACCTGGCCGCAAGCTGCGCAGACGCAACGCCCGTAAAGTCAAGGCGGCAAATCTCGGTGTCCGCCCGCTTACACTTCTCCGCCCCGCTGTCCGTGGCCAGACTGTTCGCTACAACCGCAAGATCCGCGAGGGTCGTGGGTTTACTCTGGCTGAGCTGAAGGAGGCAGGTATCAATCGCAAAGAGGCACGCGGCGTTGGCATAGTTGTTGACCACCGGAGGAGGAACCTGAGTGAGGAGGGAAAGACTCTCAATGTCGAGCGGTTGAAAGCCTACAAGACCAGGCTGATCGTCTTTCCCAGAAAGGCATCCAAGCCCAAGAAGGGTGATTCCACTGTAAGTGCTCAGGTGGTCGGAATCAGCCTGGAGATCTGAACGTGACGCCAGGGTGACGATCTCAAGGCCGAGACGACACGAACTGCTCCTCCTCTCCCCAAGCCATATGTGCGCGAACCTCCACGCAAAATCACAGACGAGGAGCGGTCATTTGAAGCGTACAGAAGCCTTCGTATTGCTCGTGCCAATGCCCGGTATGACGGTGTACGTAAAATACGGGCTGCAAAGGTATGTCGGATCCCAGCCACATGGTGTGGCAGCATTGACTACTCCCCTTCATCTAGAAAGAGGAAGAGGAGGCAAACAAGAAGAAGTAAAGCTTTTGCGTACACTCTGTTTTGTACCTGTGTGCTACCTTCATTCTTCTGTATGCTCCCAAAATCCGACGCCCAGCTGGGCTCGGAATGTCACACGCAACATGTCCTATGCGCCCGTATGACCACGATGTGCTCGACGACACGATGATTATTCTTGGTTAATGTTATAAGTCATCTACAGGGTATCCAAGTGGTCCGTGATAGTTGCGAACGATAGATAAGCATGAAAATACGACGAGGGTGCCCTCAGCTCGCCTTCTTCACGATTGCTTCCTGAATTTCTTTCTCTGCAACCACCCCGACAAGGCGGGCCTGTTCCGCAACCGCCTTGAGAACACTCAATACATCTCCATTGCCCTTGATGAAACCAAACTCGGCGTAGGCGAGTCCCTGTTCCTTGGCATATTCTTTCACCAGCACGCTGGCCACGCGCAAGTTGTGACGCGGAAGACGGGGAAAGAGATGGTGAGTCACCTGGAGGTGAAGACCACCATGGATGAAGGAAAGGTATGGAGGGCATATAACGTCGGTAGTCGTCCTAAGTTGACGATGAGGAAACGACTCTGTAGGACCAAGGTCCGCCGTGGACATGGAAAAATGAGAAAGCACAATCTGGAGAGCGTTTGGAATGAATAATGTGATGTCATCGGCGACTCTCACCTGGATATGGAGAGGACTGGTAACCACATGAGAGACGATGAGATATATAAGGGCGTTGGTCCACGACCCGCAGCCCTTGAGCACTGCACCAAACCAACACCAAAAGAAGGCTACGCCAATCACCTCTAACCCCCATGACCACCTTCCACCCCTCGCCTTGCGGGTGTCGAATGCTTTCCGGAACAAGAAGCCATAAGCGTTCGCGTAAAGATTAAATCTGCCAAAAGCGAGGAGGATATAAAAAAGCTTATGTTGTACGGAGATGAAGATCGCGGCGAAACGGTCAAAGAGCATAGTGCGTTTGTAGTAGGAAGACCACAGAGAATTGAAGAACGCCGTTGATATTGCCAGGAACGGGAGATGCTCAATATCGGGATCACTGGGAAGATATGAGGGGAGGACAAAACGTGTTAGGGACGAAACCTACTGGGAAGGATGGTTCGTTACGACTGGGAAGCCAAGGTTGAGTGAGGGTTGCGACAGCGATGGGAGACTTACGATGGTGCACGTTATGATTCTAGAGATGTGCAGGAGCAAAATGTTAACCAGTGTAGTTGTATTAAAGCGAAAACTCACGTCGACCCACCAGCCTACACTGAGACCGCCAATAAAGTCGGCAAGAAATATGGCAAGGAGACGATCTATGGTCCAGTTGTGTGTGACGCCCATGTGACCAAGGTCGTGCACAGTAAAGACGAGTTGGTGCCAGAGCAAACCGAGGCAGACGGCACTAATGACTAGCCAGCCATGCTTGTACGCATAGGCGGAGGAAGCAGCCAAGAGGAGGTACCGGGCGACTTCTGGGCCATAGCCAGTGAGATAGCGAGTTTTGTAGAGACCTGCGTCGATGATACGCTTGTGAAGTTCCTTGTAGGCAGCGGAATGGCGAGCTTGTACCTTGAGGGACAGGGAGGAGGGAGGAGGCTGAAGAGTAGCCAGGGAGGGCCCGTCTTTGTCGCGAAGAAGGGAGCTGTCTTTGGGGACGAGAAGGACCTCAGAGGACAAGCCAGACGGGGAGACGACGGGCTGCGCTTCGTTGTGCCAGACGAGAGAGCCGTCTGGGGACAAGTTACGAACCCAACCGGACATGACTGGGGGGAGGAGGGGATGCCATGCGTGCGGGGCAGTGTCGACGGTGCCGATGACATATTTTTTAATTGTGCGGATGGTCTCCTCAGCGTGGTACGCGTCGATCTCGTCGGCGGCGTCACGCCCGACGAAGTGGAGGATTGCGAGCGCGCCGCCGGGGTGAGCAGCGAGCCAGGAGTGTGGGATACGGAGGAGGAGGTCGTTGTACACGACGAGGGCGTCGCCGGCGAGGATGCGGGCGGCAACGTCCTCGCGGGACCAGCGTCTGTGAACGAGACCCATGTAATAATTAATGGGAGACAAAAGCAGGTGCCACAGCGGCTTGTATGCCCGTATAAATAGCGGTGCACGAGCTCAGCACCTCTTGCGAACGTCCTCGACGTCGTGCACAACCCGCTGCTCACGGTCGCCGACAGCACCGACGGGCGTTGCTCGGTTTAACGTGGGAACGACGGATCGCGATGTCAAGGATGCAGTCGGGCAGCAGCAAACCACCATCAAAGCACCAGCCCGCGCAGAGCCCGTCTCAGCCGAACCACCAGCGCGCACCGCACAGGACCCGCCAGCGATCCTACTCAGACCCCTTCTCAGATCCAACTTACCAGGCAAAGCCCGTGCCCCGCCTGCCCCCAGAGCCTCCCCCGAAAAAGATGGCATCCACAAATAAACAACTCCCTCATCGCGACAACATCGTCGAGGCCGTCAGAGACACCGTACAACTCAAATCCTCAGAGCAACACCGCACCAGGTCTGGTCGCAGCCAGACCGTCGTTGCGTTCGTCTCTCTCCATTTCCTCCTGCTAATCTCTCATACCCCTCCAAATACAGTAATCCTCACCCAAGCGCTCCCCGTGCCCACGGCCGCCGCTCAATGTCTCAGGACTCTGTCCTGCATGCCGCTAATGCCCTCGAAAAGGCAAAGGCAAAACCTCGCGGCAAAAAGGGCTCCGTCCATGCAGACGTCATAGACAGACTCGATATTAGTGGTGTAGGGCCAAGTACGTCCTCGTCTCCTTCCCGTTCCCCTCCGTTCCCTCACGATCTCTCCCATCAGTGTTCCACCACGATGGCCCCTTCGATGCCTGCGCACCCTCTCGCAACCGTCACCGCACCAGGGCACCCATGCTCGCCTGGAGCAGCCCCCCAGACCAAGCCATCGTGCCCTCTGAGACTCCCTTCCATTCTCCAAATGCTTACAAGGGGTCATTTTCTCCCACGTATGATGCCCCAAAGAAGAAAGTAGATGCTATCGCAGAGGCTTGGGGAATCCACGAGCCCGAGCCATACGAGGAATTTTTTGCAGGTGGTGGCACACGGCTTGGCGACACTCCGTCCAACTCCATTTATGCCGGTAGGGAGGGACATGGTTCCCGACATAGCACACCACACCAGTCTTTCGGGCGGCGTTCCAAGGATGGTCGTGACCTCCGGGAGGTCTATAGAGAATACCTAGACGATGACCCCAGGCAGCCCCAGGTTCGAGACAAGGATCGTACAGATAGAGAAGGTCGTCGTCTCCGACGTGGAGCTTTGCCTCCCCCGCAACCAATTATGGTCCCAGAAACACTTGAGGCGCACCAATCTGATGTGGAAAGTGGCCCTGGATCCCCCTCAGGAGTACCTAAACGTACCAAGTCTCTCATGCAACGTATTCGCAAGATGCGGGATTCTCCCAACGTTCCCGTGGGTTACGATGATGTCGAAATACCATCCTCGCCGAGTGCGGCGGACCAGAACCACCCCACGACCCGGCTCACCCATCGTCCGCAGAACTCTTTCCTTGGACGTTTCGCCGGTGGTAACGGCACCAATACGGATCGCCGTGGAAACATGAAGGAGAACATGTCCCCAATGTCAGACAATTCAGAAACCTATGTGTACATTGACGATCCGCGAAAGGAGAAACAACTCCCAGCGACACCTCATGCGCCAGCAACGGCCCGCGCGCCATCTGGCGAGGACAGATATGCGGACTATGATGGCACACCTGGAACACCCGGATCCGGCGCTGTCCTTGGTCGGAAGACAAGTTTATTGAAGAAGGTCAAGGATGTTGTCAGGGGCCCGAAGTAAGGTGCTCTCGCTCCAAAGCCCATCACACTTTAGCTTTGTGTTTTTTTCTCCCTCGTTCCTACCCGGTTTCCGAGCTCTTTTTCCGGTCGCGTTTTATCCCTCCTGTCACGTCCTTTTTTTTTCCGATGCCAGGCAATTTCATGCCGCCTTTTTGTTGATTTTGCGATTTGCCTCTGTTTCCTTGCCTTCATGCTTCCTGTATTCATCCTAGTGACCTATTATCTACATATACCCACCTCGTTCGAGGTTGTATGTAGGTCTACCCTGTGATTTGCGATGTTTATCTAATAGTGTAACACACTCATATTCCGCCTGCTCGGGAAGATACGAGAATAGTCTCGTGTTTGACTCAAGACCTATCTAAATGATTCTACTGTTGAACCCGGCTTCTTCTAACGCGCTTTTGACGTCATTTATCCTCACTTCTTCCCGATGGAATATTCCAGCAGCTAAAGCAGACTCTACGTTGGTTTCCTTGAACACACTTACGAAGTGTTCTTTGATTCCTGCGCCACTGCTGGCCACCACTGGGATCGACACAGCGTTTTTCACCATCCGAATCAGCTCGTGATCAAACCCAAGACCCGTCCCGTCCCTATCAATACTGTTTAGTAGGATCTCTCCGGCTCCAAGCCTTTGGGCGCCTTTCGCCAACTCTACAGCCGAAACCGGGCAGGCTTCTCGTCCTCCAGAGACGGTGCATTGATACCACCAAGCCTTGTCACGCTGATCGGAATCATAGACGAGCTCGTCTCTGTACGGTCCATCGTACGTCGCGGGGTTCACGTAAACCCGTTTTGGATCAATCGAGACGACGACGGCTTGGCTGCCATACACTTTGGATATGGTTTCGATTGCACTAGTGCCGTCGCCGACATTGTTTGCTGCGCGCAGCCTTTCCACCGCGTAGACGGCTTCAGAGCCTATGCTAACCTTATCAGCGCCAACGCGGAAATACGCTCCGGCTATTTCGACCGCGGAGCGTTTAGTACCGTCGGGATCGACGGTGTCCTTGATGCCACCTCCGATGGTAAGAGGGACAAACACCTTCTCGGCAGCAACGCGAACGACGGCCAGCATCGGCTGATCACGGAGAGGGGAGTGACGGAATGAAGTAATATTAAGAAGGCACAGCTCGTCTGCCCCAGAGTGGTAATATTTATCGGCGAGTGCGACCGGTTTCCCCAGGTTGCGCACGGCACCAGCGGCCCTGACTGTGGTAGCAACCGAGGGGAAGACTTTCTCGCGGACATCATATTGATCGCCTTTCGTGACGACGAGGTCACCGTCATCATTGGCACGGACATCCAGGCATGCGATGATACGTTTGGTGAATCCATCTGTAGGTTTGGGAAGACGGGGTATAGGGAGAGGTGGGGGATCAAGGGTACGTCCATTGTGAGATTGTTCAATCCAAGTCTTCAAGATATGTAGGCCTGCTGGGCCGGATTTTTCGGGGTGGAATTGGGTAGCAAATATATTATTCTTTCGCACCGTGGATATGAAGAGCTCCTGTCCATATTGGGTGGTGGAATGCGCCCACTGGGCGGCAGGAATGGAGGGATCGTATTTGGCACAGTAAGAGTGCACGAAATAATAGTGCGAAGTGGACGAGACGCCCTCGAGAGCGGAGGGATTGGAGGGATCGAGACATTCCACGGAGTTCCAGCCCATGTGTGGGACTGCCTTGTCCGTATCGTCGAAACGGACAATTGGGCATGGTATCGTCCCTAGTCCTGACGTGCCGGGGGACTCGGCCGAGCATGCGAAGAGGACCTGCATGCCGACGCATATGCCAAAGTATGGTTTCCCAGAAGCTAGGTACTCTCTAAGGGGCTCGAACAGACCATGGTTGTGCAAGGACTGGATGGCGGTGTGGAAGGCACCTTGACCAGGAAAAATGAGGGCCTATGAGATGCAATGAGATTATCTGGCACGGCGATGACTGAGGGTTACTCACGGGCGTATCGGGCGTGGCGTACAACTCGGCAAAGTCCTGGGCGTTTCTGATCCACCTGTAATCAGAGTAGCCAAGCTTTGTGAGCGAGTTTGCGAGGCTCTGGACGTTGCCAGCGCCGTGATCGAGGAGGAAGAGACGCATGATCTGAGACTATGTAATACGGACTCAGATCACGAGTCAATAAGCTTATGAGCGCTCATCGCAACTCTAATAAAAGGCTGTCGTGAAATGAGTCAGTGACTATCCTTTCATCCGTTCCCCCGACATGGTACCTCAGCCCATCCCCATCCCATCGCACTCACCACGCTTCGTCGCCGCGTCCATCTCCCCGTCGGCCCACTCGTTATCGGACAGACTCCGTCACCGCGACTCCCTCGCAGCCCTCAACGCCATCAGGCAGCCAAAAGTACTCCACCCAGCCGACAACGATGATCTAAGGCTCCTCATCCTAGAAAACATTAGCTTAGAGGCTGTCCGTTACTTCAGATCCCAAGGTTTTCATGTCGACCACTACACCAAAGCCCTTTCGGAGGCCGAGCTTCTGGAAAAAATCCCCCATTATCACGCCATCGGCATACGTAGCAAGACTCGAATCACAGAGAAAGTCATCAAGGCAGCGACAAAGGCATGTATCATCCATTCAGCCGCGTCCTTTTTCTCACCCTTTACTTTTCTCTAGCTTCTCGTCATCGGATGCTTTTGCATTGGGACCAATCAGGTTGATCTCATCACTGCAGCCAAGGCTGGCATTCCCGTCTTTAACTCCCCCTTCTCCAATTCTCGATCGGTCGCGGAGCTGGTCGTCTCCGAGATCATCGCACTGTCGCGGCAATGGTGTCAACGTTCTCATGAGATGCGTGCGGGCATCTGGAACAAGCAGTCCAAGGGCTGCTGGGAGGTCCGTGGAAAGACTCTTGGAATCGTGGGATACGGACACATTGGGTCACAACTCTCCGTCCTCGCCGAGGCCTTTGGCATGCGCGTCATCTTCTACGATGTCATCAACATGATGCCTCTCGGCTCTGCTCGTCAGGTCGAATCACTTCAAGCACTTTTGGGGGAGTCTGACTTCGTCACTCTTCACGTCCCTGAGCTTTCCGAGACCACCAACATGATTTCGAAGCAGGAGCTCGAGCAGATGAAAGAAGGATCATATCTCATCAACAATGCCCGCGGTCATGTAGTCGACATCCCAGCGCTCGTTGATGCGCTCACATCCAAACACCTCGCTGGTGCTGCGTTGGATGTGTACCCCATCGAGCCAGGATCAAATGGTGCCCCATTTGATGACCAGCTCAATTCATGGTCCACTGCTCTTCGTAATCTTCCGAACGTGATTCTCACCCCCCACATCGGAGGTTCTACCGAAGAGGCTCAAAGCATGATTGGAGAAGAAGTTTCCCAAGCGCTGACGCGTTACCTCAATTATGGCTCTTCCTTTGGCGCAGTCAACTTCCCAGAGGTCGACTTACGTCCCATCACTGCAGAACAAGGCAACAACATCCGCGTTTGTCATGTCCACACCAACCAGCCCGGTGTGCTCAGACAGGTCAACGATATTTTGTCCCCATACAATGTCGAAAAGCAGTACTCGGACTCAAAGGGCGACATCGCTTACCTGCTGGCCGATATCGCCGATGTCAGTCCTTCAGATATAATTAAACTTAGGGAGACCATCCGCCAGACAAGAGCAAACATCCTAACACGTTTGTTGGTGTGAGAACACCCCTACGTGACCTACCATTCAACTGGTTTACTATTTACTTAACATAGGTAATCCACAAAACGCATGTTCATTGAGGCAGATGTGCTACATAAACACCATGTTGTACAATCACCACCAATAAGTGTGGATTGGATATTGCAAGGGAATCCCGTAGTTCTCTAAGTATCGGCGCCCAAAAAGTGGGGAAAGCGTATCAAAAAAGGTCTTTATCCTCAACTTTCTTCCTCAGGGTCCCCTATCCCACCAGAAAGGATAGCAAACGTAGTCTCCATTTCTGGAAGACACGGTGAATCGTAAATCTTACATGTCCGTGTGTTTCCGCGGGCTTTCTTGAGTTGCAAACTGGCAGAGATTGAGCAACGTGAC
>JBBPRM010000041.1:0-39342 GCA_038092995.1 Xerocomus minutiporus | reverse complement strand
TGTGGCGCCTCTTTCACTTTCTGATGATGTGGCTGATGTGGCTTGCCAGTTGTTTGCTAGTATTTACTTGAAGCGCACACATCGTCCTGCAAGTCCACTCTGAGACTCTTTGGTTACTCACAGTGGATTGCAGGTACTGTATCTTCGTTCTATACCTTCAATATCATTATTGGTTACTCATAGTGGACTACAGAGTCGTCCTGAGTTGGTCCCAAGCTTGGCTAGTCGCCCTTAGTCCCTTAACAGGCAAACTGTCAGAACATGTGAAGAAACAAATGGTTCCAGTTCAGCCAGGCAACCTGAGCAATAAAGCATTCACACAACATGATGCCTATGGCACCTAGGGATGTTGTCAATCTGAAGATGCAGAGTCGAGACACAGGTCCAACAGGCGAATTGGGTGAGCAAATCGAGTTGGATGATGACAGAGGTGTTTGGGAGTGCCAAAATGATTTGTGATAACGTGATGGATGAGGTGGGGGAGAGTGCAGGATGGATGGCACAATGAGTGGTGTACACTGTGAGTTGAAACTGCTCACAACACGACCACTAGCTGAAAACCATGCGAGTTAGCACAAGCACTATGAAGATGTCACAGAGCATGTCCCTAGGCCACCCACACCATCTGGCAAGTGCCCCAAGTTGGCAAACGTCCCACAGACCATCTGAACGACAAGCTCAAGGCAAGCTGTAAAAGGTTTAGCAGGAGCAGGATGACTCACTAAGGTGAAGGCCATATTAGACAAGTTGAATGTGTTGGATGCATTCCAGATGAACAGGAGAGGCAGGGGGAGTGTGCCAGAGGTAACATGGACGAGCAAGATGAGCTTGAGGCGACCAAGCTATAGCAAGAGCACTACCACAGTTGGTCACAACTTACCATATAAGGCCACTACTCACATCAATCATATATCTTGGTCCTATTTGATGGCACACTCCCATTTCACCATCATCTACCCATCATGTCGCCCACGACCAACAAGGACCAGTGTATGCTGGGACCAGCACCTCATGATACTGTATAGGATCTCCTCACCTGAAAGCAGGCAGCAATTTTCGGTAATCCAGCACTGCGCTTTCCCACAAAGTTTGTTTTGCAGTGCTCGACATTACAGTGTACCATGGCCAACATAACCCCTACAATGCCCCAATCGAAATCCTAGCCCCTTCCTCTGGATACATTACCATGTCCATGGATGACCTCAAAGAGCGCTTATCTCTCGGGAGACCTCGTCGAAGGGTGTAAGGTGGTGCTTGAGGACCTCGGGATGTATTTGAGCATTCCCTATCACACCTTTGTGTGGATATTCAGTTCTTATCTGCAGGATGTACCACAAATGCACCAGAAGCTGACTGACAAGGGTCTTCTGACAGTCACCGCAGACACAGGTGTTCTCCAGTGGACCAGATTCCCTGTCATGCCACACAAATCGAACTCTCACAAGGGTGTGACTTTTCAACCACTTATCGACATCATATCCACTCATGGGGGTGGTCTAGCAATGGCCCACCTCAAAAGCATGTTTGTACCAACCAGCCATACAACAGGTGCTTGACTGATTGTTTTCAGATGTGTTCAATACCATTGGGCCCTAATTATAGGCCCTAAAGCTGAGCACCAAAGGTCCCGAGGAATTCAACTTCATGCCAAGGAGATCCTCCTCCCCAGTGCCACTACAATGAAACTTTGATGAAAGAGATATCTCTGTCACCACCACCAACATGCTCCTAATCCATGTCACTATTAATTAAGGATTCAAAGTGGACCCTTGAGATCCTGCATGCTGTTCCTGTCAGATCCGGACCTGTTGGTTGGACCTGCAAGTCTTGGGTTCAAGATGCTACCATGTAGCTCGATGTGGATGAGGAAGTGTTGGGAAAGAAACAGATGATGGATTCGGAACAGGTGTCTGGGATGGCAGACTCTTACTATGCTAAAAAGAAGGCAGAGAATCAATTTTGCAGTAAAGGAGATTGAGATTCTAAATATCCGCTGACATTCAGTTTCATAGATTGTGATGATGATGATGGCAAGAAAACAATCTCTTACATATCTAGTTATGTTGTTCCATCTCCTATTACCCTTTCTGGATGATATATACATCAGCAAAATGTCAGCTACTTTTTGAGACCTGGTCGACTTTTTGTATTACATTTCTTTGCTTTTCATCCCTTGTCTTACTCCGACCAATTCTGCTTAGGTTCTAACACCCTTGTGTTAGGACTTACACTTTGACACAAGTCCCATCTCTGAAGTTCTGGGACTGGACTTACGACAAGGGCACACTACACAAGATATCCCGACCACATGCCATAACTCTGGAGTTCTGGAGTTTGCAATAGGAGTTTGCACAGTTCTAACAGTCTTGAGGTCTGTGTACACAAACAGAGCTAGGCCACAAGTTAGAAGGCTGTCAACAATAATGACCTGGTGGTTGTGTTGCTTGTTGTCCAACTAGCACCACTGGGGGTAAATGGTCAGGGGGGCTGAATGGTCAAACAGCTTGTAGGTGAGGGTATAAAGATGACTAGAGATAATAGTAATATGTAAAGGCATGAGAGTATCGGCATGACTGAAAAGAGATGGTGTGGGAAATTTTTAAGAAGAGAGGGATTTATATATGTTTGAGAATACAAACAAACACTACACTAGGTAAATTTTGCTAAGTCTTTTGCACTACACTTTATCTACTACACTTTTGCTACACTTTTTGTTATACATTTTGGATGAATGATGAAGTAGGAAGGGAGGGGGGAGGGGGAGATGGGGGAGGATGAGATGGGGGAGGGAGGGGAAGGGAGAGATGGGTGAGGGAGGAGGAGGGGGAGATGGGGGAGGGAGGAGGAGAGGGAGATGGGGGTGAAGCAACTCTAATAACCAGCCCCGGTTAGGAGACAGTCCTCAAGAGCTCAAAAGAGAGGAGAGGGGATGGGACAAGTTTCGAGGGGATAATCCAAGAGAACTTGACTGAAGTTCTCTGGTTGGCTCTTGGGCCTTTATATGCTACTCAGATATGTACATCTGTTTACACTAGATCTGACCGATCGTATCGTGAATATAGTAACCCTATACCCTGACGAGTCACTATGACTAGGGACGAGTCATCATGGCTGTGTGTCACAGGTTTGCACCGGTATCCGCAGTAACCGCAGCATCAGTGCCTAGAAGGCCGTGCAAGGCTATGCGCTTCTTGAGATCTGATGAAACGGACTCCGAGGAGACAAGGGTCGAGGGCACGGTTAAGGTCTGTTATCATGATAGGAAGAACAGTTACCCGGCACAGCACGGAGATGAATAGAAGGCTGTGACGGTGAATGACTCAACTGACTGTGTCATGCCTCGTGGCTATGCACGTGTCATAGTGACTCGATGTGACTCGGATGTGAGTCATCATGAGTTACTAATGAAAGATAAGATCAAGAGATAAGATAAAATGAAGATAAGATGAGATAAAAGTACCGTTCGTAACAGGGGGAGAGAGGAGGAGGAGACAGGGGGGATGGATAGGAGGCTAACTAACCCCTCTCTCTCTCCCTCCCCAACACCCCCTCTGAAGCAACTCTAGAAACAATGCCGTGTAAAGACACGTCTTCGAGCACTCAAAAGTGAAAAGAGGGGATGAGGGAAGTTTCTAGGGGAAACCCAACCACACTAATACAACTCATGAGGTACCAATGCCGGGTTAGGACACAGCCTAGAGGTTAGGGAGGATTATGAGGGTAAAGACCAAGAGAACTTGACTGAAGTTCTCTGGTGCGGCTCTTGGGGCTTATGTATGTCCGTGGAATGAATAAAGTACCTGGCACAGCTATAGACTGAATAGAAGGCTGTGTCAGTGGATGCTCGTAGCGATGTCATGTGCTGTGTCTTGCATCATGACTCGTGTTGTCGTCAATGAGACTCATAGGTTGTGTCATGCCTTGAGGTCATGCACATGTTGTCGTGGATGGATATGACTCGAGATACAATGCTGTTGCTAGTCATTGAGAGTCTAATGGATGTGACTCATCATAGAGTCCTTGTGACGTTCATAGTGTCATGCCTACAGGTCATGCACGAGTCGTTAGTATGACTAGAGTCATCCATGATGGAATAGAAAGAGTTCCAGAGATAAGATTAGATGTGACAAGTATCATCATCTATCACTAGATAAGATGGAGAGAAAGAGATTAGATGATAGATAGGGGCGATGAGAGTACCGTTTGTAACACCCTCTCTCTCCTCCCTCCCTCCCTTTCCCCCATCATCCCCACTCCCAGAATATGTAATATGTCTGTTAATTATCTGGGGGAGGTTTTAAATCTGTGCAAGGTCAAGCCTGCAACCTTTTAAATGTAAGAAATATGTATGTATTTTCTGAGGAGGGCTGGAAAATCTAACATATTCACTACAAATGTTGAAAATTCTCACAATATTACACTTTTTCTAAGAATAGTGACAATTTGGTACAATTATCAGGTGAGGGTTTTTCCTGATGGCAGTGCCCCTACTTTACCAAAGGGTAGACAATGCGCTGAGGGGAAACAAGGCCATGTCCAGAGTGGCCAGCTTTCAAAACCATGAGTCTTATTTTGGAAATGGTTTGATCCAATGAATGCATGCTGAAGTAATGTAGAGCAATTCTGTACATTCTTCCAAAAGATTCACTCGTACTATGAGGAGGAATTGATGCAACTTTGGTCTGCATATCCTTTGCTACGTCGACCATTCCAAGTTTCAGTCATACCCATGGCAGCATTTAACCTTGATCATGAGACGGTGTGGTGTCCTCATCGCGATTCTGCTAATTTGTTTTTTTGGAATCTGCACCATCACTGCCCTAGGAAACTTTTGTGCAAATTCTGGAGGACACCTTGTCTTGGAATAGTTGGGAGTCATAGTGGAATTCCCTGCTGGAGCTACAATGCTCATCCCCTCAGCGATCATCACCCACTCGAACACAAAAATTGCAGAGGGAGAAAGAAGGTATTCATTCACACAATATGCTGCAGGCTCATCATTCTGCTATGTTGAAAATGGGATGCAATCAGGACAGCAAACATGGCTAAATTTGAAGCTGTGCAAAAAAGATAGGGATGAGCATGGGAACACTAGAAAAACCTGTTGGTCTTGAGGCTTAGACCACTTCTCGAACATCTCTGATTTTGAAATGTGATTACCGGGTTATGGAAATACAGTATTCCATATATTTAGCACATACAGCATTATCTCTCAAATACCAGCCAATTGTGCTCTTCGAATATCAATAATCACTCCATTACTTGCTCTTGTGGTTGGGAGGCTTATGATGGGGAGGCCTCATGCATGTTTGCAGCTTATAATACCACTCCCATTGACATTCATATGGATGGATGGAGGGGGGAGAATGAATGAGTTCCAAAGATGGTATGCCTGCTATTAACGGATGGAGGGAGGTATGGACATCTACATCATCATTTCTTCTGCTATCGTACAGAAAATGGGATGAAATCAGAACAGGAACTGCAGACAAACATCAAGTCATGTGCAGCAAAGTGAGACCAGCACGCTAAGCCTAGACAAACTCATTGGTCCAAAGTTTTAGAGCAGGTTTCACATATCGATTTATTGTATTTTATTGTTATAAATCTGGCCAATGCTCAATGGGTCAACTAATTATTTGATCTGCAAGACACCAGATGGATATATTGTGGGTCTTTTTTTGGATTGAATGTTACCATGCTGGAAACCAGCCGTGGCCAACGGCAGAAATACTGAGACCAGTGGACAACTTTGATTTGACACTTATAGGCGCCTCTTGTTCTATCACACACCATGAATGCAGGGAATATGAGAGGAGAAATTTACGGTTAGATTCTCAGAATTCACAACAATCTCCTGAAAATTTGCTATAGAATTCCTTCTCATCAATTCTTCAGATAGCTGTTGGGGTGGGGTGGCAAGTGTTAAAAGTAGATACATATCCATGTAGCGTACCTTTCTCCCGTGGTCACATGACTGCCCATTATATCAGACTCGGCTGAGTCTGAACTTGAATACAACTCTCTTGACTCTCAACCACTATGTGCTTGCAAGTCCCTCAAACATTCCACCGCAGGTGAGTAACTTTAGAGCGGCCCGTCCCTATGGGGCAGCGCTATTGCAACAGGTTATGAGCCCTGAAGCCCGTCTGTGTGATTCTCGCCGACGTGCTTTAAGGTGAATGCCTGCACACGCTTGATGCGAAAATGCTCAGTGTTGTGAACGTCGACTGTCCTGTGCGTATACACGCCGGACACACCCATTGATGTGACCATGCTCATGGGCTATGGTCAAAACTGGACTAGGACCTATGGGGAGACTATGTCCCTCCATCGTCCGAGCTCTGGGCGTTCAGTGATGCGTACTCACGCTCTCCTTCTAACGGATCTATACTGACGTCCATCCTCGCAGACAACCATGTCCTCTGCCCTCACTCAAATTGCCAAACTCAACGGTACCAACTATCAACGTTGGGCCCAAGATATGGAAGCATTCCTTCACGCCTCTGGACTCTGGCGCAAAATGAACGGTACTCGTCCCGCTGACGAAGAAAAAGCTGATGCCTGGGACGAGAACGACGACAGAGCACTCGGTGCCATCGTCCTTTGTCTTGAACCTCACATCTCCTCAAGGTTTGCAACCCACAGATCCACCATCGGCCTCCGGGAATCTCTTTCCCAACAGTACGACACTCCATCCATCTCGTCCGCGTACAACGAATTCCAGGCAATGCTCAAGCTCGTCATCCCTGAGAACAACCATCCCGCTCAGTCCTTCTCAAAACTGAACGCACACTTCTCTCAGCTCGAGACTCTTGATTACAAGGTCAATGATAAGCTCAAAATCATGTTCACTCTATCCAAGCTGCCCAAATATGCTGACTTCGCCAATCAGCTCATCAGCTCGATGACTACCAAGGCAGACAACAAACTCCCGACTCTTCCAGAGTTGGAAAAGACCGTCACTGCTGCCTGGCAGCAGTACCTCACATGCCAGCGTCCTGCACAACAGCAGCAGGCGCACAAAGTCTCTAATGTCAAGCAGAAGGAAGGTGACCCGCAGTTCCAGCATCAACAGGGACAGCAGGGTGGCCAACCTGGCCAACACCAACAAGGACAGAAGAAAAAGAAGCGCCGTCAAGGCCAGCGCTCTGAGCATTCACCATGCCTGCATCTGACCCGCGCAAGCATGCGCACACTCCTGGAGCCGCCTTCTATGGCCCTCCAGCTTTTGCCCAAGTGCAGAACAGCATCTCGCTGGCACACCACCTCGGAGTTACCCCCACCACTCAAACCGTCCATAACCTAGGCGGAGTCGCCAACAGGCGCTATGACTGGTCGGAGGGTCCCACCTCCTCTTCCTCTTGTCCCCTTGCAGATCGTCTCCACGATTCTGACGAGGTAGCTTTGGCTGTCACAACCGAGATCGTTGACGACGTTCAAATGGAAGAAACAGTGAGCCTTGGTGAGGATGATGACGACGACTGGCTCTATCACTACTATGATGATGGTACCCACACGTACGACGACACCGTGCAGCCGTGGTATGTTCCACCCTTCCTATGTCCCTCTTACTCAGGTACTGACGTGCAATATTCACCTCAGATCGATCGTGTATATACGTTCTCGAGTAAGCCTGTAGTAGATAGCATGGACAATTCTACTACTGATCCGTTCTCTATGTGTGATAACTGTAGTAAGAACACTGGAAAAGGAAAAGGAAAGGAATGTGAACATATTCACACCATTCCATCGGATATGTGGCTCCTCGACTCAGGGGCCTCCTCCCACTTTACATATCAGAAATCTGACTTCGTGGAATATGCGGACTACAAAGTCCAAAAGTACACTGAGACTGCCAACGGACGCACACCGATTATCGGCATAGGAACCGTTATCATTGGTGGTTTGGAAAACCTGTGCGGCTTTCGCCGGTTATCTATATGCCAACCTGTACGCAAAATTAATCTCAATGGGTACACTGCTACGCAACTCCTGTTTAACGCTCCAGACTACCCCTGGGTGTATTACCTTCTTCGACAAGTGTACGAAGAATACAGTCCTTCAGTTCCATTCTCACGGAGATACTATGTATTGGATCTGTGCCCCTGCACAACGACCACAAGCCGACTTATTGTCTATGGCCTCTGTGGATTATGAACTCATGCATCGTCGATTCGGTCATGCCTCCCACGATGTTCTCAAAGCGGCTAAAAAGCATGTAAAAGACTTTCCGAACGTGGACATTCCGTCCAAACCCTCCATTTGCCCTGGCTGTGAGCTTGGAAAGCAGCCTAACAGATCCTTTCCTCATAGTGAGAAGTGTGCTACTGCTCCCTTTGAGTTGATACACTCGGATCTTAAATCCTTTGAAACTGAGTCGTACCACAAGTACAAGTACGCTGTCGTCTTTTATGATGACTATACCTCTATGGGTTGGGTGATTGGCATCCAGTCTAAAGACCAAACCCTCAAAGTCACTAAGCAATTTATTGCTTACATTCGCACACAGTTCAATGCCAACGTTAAACAATGGCGCTCTGATGCTGGAGGCGAATATACCTCCAAGGCTTTCATTGAGTACATGCGTGACAACGGGATCCACATTCAGCAGTCCGCCCCTTATGCTCACCAGCAGAATGGACGTGCAGAACACTTCATCCATACTTTAATGGATAAAGCACAGGCGATGCAATTACACACTTGCTTGCCCAGTTCTTATTGGGAATTTGCTTTGATACAGGCATCCCACATTTACAATTGAACCCCTCTCGCACAAGCCAACTGGAAAACTCCCTGGGAACTACTTAAGGGGGAGAAACCTTCCATTTCTCACCTCCGTGTCTTTGGATGCGGAGCTTACGTCCACATACCGACTGAGACTCGTGGCAGCAAACTGCAGCTGAAATCGCAGCTGATGGTCTACCTGGGCGTTTCCGCCGGTAGTGATTCAAATTTTCTATTTATGAAACCTAATGGTGCTATACATACGTCAGCACACGCTATTTTCGATGAGCACCTCCTTCCCAAGTGCCCGAAGAACCAACCACATAAACCGGTGTCACATACACCACTGGTCCCCCACTCACATCCTGAGACGTCGGATTCTGAGTCCTCAGACTTAGATTCAGATGTAGATTTCATTCCCAACCCTGTTCCTCAACCTCATGCACCCTCTCCCTGGCCTCAGAAACCTGACCCGCCGGCGGCCGAGGCTCCACCTCCTGTCACACCTCCCTCACGACCTCCTCTGATCGGCCCTCCAGCCCTTCCTCCGAGAAGATCCGCACGTGAAAGACACCCCCCTCTTAAACCAGGAAACGTCTATGGAGAACGCCGCGACCTAGTTAAACAACTGAAGGAAGCTGAGCGAGATTCTTCATGGGAACGACTAGTGCAATGAGATCCCGTGGTTCTGCCGGAATCACCCAAGATTCCTGGTGGGCTCCCTCACTCCCCAACTCCATCTGAAGATGATGTCGAACGCCTCACGCAGGAAGGGGGAGATGCTTTGGTTTCTTTCCTTTGCAACTGTGCAATTTCACTTGATGATCCCTCTTTGCATGTAAACTATCGTGAATGGACATACCGAGACATCCAAAAGCTTCCCTCTGATGAGCAGAAGTTATGGCGAAAAGCCTGCCAGGATGAGCTCCAAATTCTCAAGGACCGAAAGGTCTACGAAATAGTTGACCGGCCAATCAACCGGAAGATAATAAAGAATCAATGGGTCTTTGATGTCAAACCCGACTGCCGTAAAAAAGCCCAACTAGTCGCCAAAGGCTTCTCTCAAGTCAAGGGTATAGACTTCGACCAGATCTTTTCCCCAGTAGTACGGTTTGAAACGGTGTGATGTATGCTTGCCCTTTCAGCTATCGAGAACTGGTACATTACCGGACTCGATGTACGATCCACCTATCTATATGGCAAATTGGAAGAGGAGCTCTATATGGAGTTTCCTGAAGGGTTTATGCCACCCAAATTAAAAGGCAAAGTCCTACGACTCCTAAATGCCTTATATGACCTAAAACAAGCAGGATTAGCTTGGTGGCGCGCATTGGATAAATCCATGCAAGAGCTAGGATTCACTCGGCTTAAAACAGATGCCGAAATCTTTATTTATCGCAAAGGTACTGAGCTCGTACTAGCAATTATCTACGTAGACAACGCCCTTTTCTGCGGACCCAACAAGACTTTTGTAGATAAAGTCAAGGCCACATTCATGAGAAAATGAGAATGTTGTGATCTCGGTGAACCCTCTGAGTTCCTGAGAATGCATATTGCTCGAGATGACCAAAAATCATACCTTGACAAGGTGATTGAGCGCTGCAGCATGACTAACACCAAAACCGCGCCCACACCACTTCCGCAGGGTTATTACCCAGCCAAAAACGAATCCCCCGTCAACCCGGAACTACGGACGCGTTTTCAGACGGTGATTGGATCGTTACTATACCTTATGATTGGTACCCAGCCAGACATTGCATATGCGGTGACACAACTCGCTCACATGTCCGCCAACCCCTCACCAGACCACCTAGACAAAGCGCTCTACATATGTCGCTATCTCCTAGGAACATAGAATTACTCTCTCGTCTATAATGGTGCCTCTGGAAGAGGAATTATCGCATGTACTGACTCTGATTGGGGTCAGGACAAAATCAACTATCACTCGCAGACAGGATTTTACCTGAAACTTGCGAACGGTGTGTTCTTGTGGAACTCACACTTACAAAAAACTACAGCTCTGTCTTCTACGGAAGCTGAGTATATGGCCTTGAGTGATTGTTCATGCCAGGCCGTTTGGATTCATCAAATGATGAGAGAATTAGGTTACCGTTTAGGTCCCATCCCCATCTGCGGAGACAACCAAGGTTCACTTTATATAGCACAAAACCCTGTCACCGAAAAACGCTCCAAGCATGTACATATCTGATATCACTTTGTACGTGACGCAGTGATGGTATGGAAGCAGGTCGAGCTACTCTTTATCCCTGGGACTGACAACCCAGCGGATATGTTCACCAAGAACCTCAGACGTGTCAAATTCGAGGAGTACCACTCACAGCTTGGTTTAAAATTCTACTAACTCGCCGTCCTTATGACTGTTCGAACTACTTTAGCTACACTTGTACTTACATTTACTCCGTACTCTAAGCAAGGGGGAGTGTTAAAGGTAGATACATATCCATGTAGTGTACCTTTCTCCCACGGTATATCAGACTCGGCTGAGTCTGAACTTGAATACAACTCTCTTGACTCTCAACCACTACGTGCTTGCAAGTCCCTCAAACGTTCCACCGCAGGTGAGTAATTTTAGAGCGGCCCGCCCCTATGGGGCAGCGCTATTGCAACACCAAGTGCGAGTGGGGGCGAGCAGTCATGATGACGATCGTTGTGTCATCCGTCGTCGCATGTCATTGATGGCTGGGCCATCAACAACATTGCATCGTTGTCGATGGTTGGGGAGGGCATGGAGGTGGTGTTGTCGTCAGTGTTGTCATTGTCCGAGTTGGATCATCGTCGTGCTGTTGTTGTTGTTGTCTGGTTGATGTTGCAAGTATGAGGGTGGAGGTTGGGGCCAGGGCTAGAGAGGGTGAGCACAGGGGCAGGGTAGATGGTGAGTGCTCACTGGCGAGTGCTCATGACGATGCCGTCACGATCGTTGTCGTGCCCTCCCGGCAGTGGTGGCGGTGTGGGTGAAGTCATGCACATTGTCGTTCAACGTTGTGTTGTTGTTGTTGTGCAGAGGTAATCCTAAGATGACAGAGAGTTAGTGTTATTGTAGATAATTTATGGCATGACTTACCTGAGTATGGGCCAGGCCCTGGGCCTAGGGTGTGAATGTTTGAACATTGAACATTGAATGAGCAAGGTGAGTGGACCTGCCATATTTGGCAGGTAGTACCCGCATAACCCGCGCTGTGGGTACGGGTTTAGCATGGGTATCCACGGCACAGACCCGCACCCGTACCCAGGACCTGCACGGGTTACCCGTACCCATGCGGTTGCCTAGTACTATGTCCTTGTACACAAATCTGAGTCCTTTTGACTTCCCTCATCTCTTGACTCCTTGTAAGCCTACGCACGTGCTTTGAATGGTGTCTCGTCTTTGAAACCTTTGAACCTGTCATAAGGATATCCTCCTTGATGACCCTTGAATGTCTCAAGTGGAATCCCTCTCGAACGACCCTTGGACCCACGACCTATCTTGTAGGAAACCCCCTTGACAGCCTCCCACGAACATTCTCGAGGAATCCCCCTTGAATGACCTTCGGCCCTCTTGTCTCAGAGGATATGATTGCCACCCTACCTGGGACCAAGCATAACAGATTCCTATGTGGTACCACGAAACCAGCTAACTTCTCTGGGATACTACACTCAGATGTCAACGAAGAACGGCAAAGAAGTCCTATTGGGTGTAATCAAACCCTTTCTCAAACATTCAGCTGAAGCGGTGGTGCTCCTCTGTGAATTCCTGATATTATCTAGTGTTTCGAAGTCCAGTTGGCAACTGGTCAAAAGACTGGCAACTGGACTGGACTAGACTGGTCCGGCAACTGGACTGCAGTTGCGGTTGCCTGATTTCTCAGGCAAAAGACTACAGTTTGCAACCGGTTGCAACCGATGCACAGCCACATTACCTACTTTCCATAATTTTCCCTGATTTTCTAGCATTTATTTTGATTTTATTAGACTATATTTCATTTTGATGCTCTATACATGACATGTAGTTTCAAATAAATCATATCTAGCCTTCCTGTGGTCCGAATTACATGCCCAGGGGACGCATAGAAAGCCATTAGTCGGTAGGATATTTCATATCTATAGTCAGAAGCACGGTTCCCACGGGATAGGGGCCAAAAGACCGGTCTTTCAAAAAACCGGTTGCAACTGGTTGCCACCAGTCCAGTTGCCAGTTGCCTGAAATTTGAGGACCGATTTATCAGTCCAGTTGCCAGTTGCCTAAAATTTTGGCAAAAGACTGGACTGGACTGGACTTTAAACACTAACATTATCTGACTTACTCATATCAGGTAAGTTGGAGTATGAGTGATACATGTGACTCTGACGAGTGTGTTCTGTGGGTAGTGGGATTTGTGAAGGTTATACAGCATCTCGTCCAAGGAGGGGACAATGGAAATAAGACCGATGAACATATCCGGGTTCGCTGATTTCAATACTTACTGCTACAGCATAAAATTGATCTGCCCGATAGATGTTTGAGCAGATCAGCACCCGAGAATATAATGTCATAACCCAGGTGTTAGAGACAAACAGCCTCAAAGGGAAACCGAAGCAAGTCCTTTTCAATCTCATACATGATTCATTACTGAACAATGAGGTAGGTTGACTCACTCGGTGCCGAATTGTATCCTATTCATTAAATGGCCAAGATCAATCCACGAGGCACCATTAACTGAACTGAATCGTGCACTGGTTCTGGCTATCAAGTGGATTCCATACGATGGCACACTTATCCGCCCCTCTGTTGAAATGAACCTTTCGCTCAAGTCATCATCTGGCAAATTCAATGCAACACTTGACATCGCCATCCTCCTTACGTGCCAATCGGGGATACATCTGGACCCCCAAATTGTGTTTATAGGTGAATGTGTGTTCTTCCAAAACAAGGAAGCACTCATGAAGAAACTCCAACTCAAAATTGACGCCCATCCGGAGATCATCATGGTTATGATAATCGTCGTCACAGAAGACACATTGTATCATTCTCCTAAGGAGGATTTGACTGCATGGCACACATTCTGCCATTACACAGAATATAGTTCATTCTCAGAATTTGTCAACATGATGCAGACAATGGGTGTAGATGACAGAGCACTCGATCCAGTCACAGTCACAAATCACTCATGGTGCCAGATCTCCCAAGCCGACTATTACATCTGGGTAAAGGATGGAAAGAAGAAGATTAATATTCATGAGCTTGGTGGTCGGATGACTGTGCATGGTGTAAGTGACACAATGGACAGCGGTGCAATCTTGACTAACGATATGTAGACTCTACTCCCACAGATTGATATGCAAGTGGTAGACATCATGATCAATGAAGGGCTTGCAAAAATTTGGGATGCCATGATTCACTTCACCAAGCAGCTCACTCCCAATGTGGACACAGATTCCCTTGAGGCAACAGACATCTTGTCACTGTAGAACTTAAACTGGCGGCAGTGCCAGATATGTCTCGCGAATGCCGCTGAACATACTGCACACGAGCAATTCCAGACTTGGTGCGCAGATGCCTTCAGAGGCACCAAGTGTTCTATTGATGATGTAGAGACTTCTGATACCCCGCCTTTGCCTTGCTCTCGCTCTTTGAGAACTCCCCAGGTCTCCCTCCCCTTGCAACCAGCCCCACAGTCCACGCCAGTCACCTGTGCCAGGAGCTGCCAAGCCATTGAAGAAACATGCAGCGAACAGACGGGGCTTGCAGGTGTGACAGTCTCCAGCACAGATGAGGATACCATTGCTGGATGATTATTGTGTTGCTGCAAGTTTACTAGGTTTCTCTCATATACAACGATGCCCTTTTTCAAAGTTTCATTATGTTTGGTTTCAGACCATTGTGTGTACATGCTTACACTATGTACTTTTCTTGTCCTATCTCATCTCATTTACAATTCACTCTGCAGCCATTTTCAACACGTAACATGCATTGCACAAGTTCAACATACACTGGTTAGCCCATAGCACAGCCATCGGTAATTCCATTCAGTTGGCTGCAGGCGAACCAACCAGTGCTCAGGCGACCCAGCGAACAATGTGGCCACTGTCGTCTCAGGGTATAGGTCAGTGCAACCTCACTGCCTCCTACATTGTGTTCTCACAAGGTTGTGCCATTTAACAGACAATTTTTTTTCCCTTTGACATTGGCGACCTCTCAAGCAGCTGGCATTTCATAGAATTCGTTTTCATCCCATCAATTTTTTCCATGCAAGGTCAGCATCGCTGTTGTGGCCAAAATGGTCCAGCACCCAGTGGTCGCCCTGCTCCCACTTCCCCATCATCTGAGCCCTCTGTCCTGGATGTTGTCCCAGTAGCTGGTCCAGGAACTTGCAGCACCTGTCAACAACCTGCACGGTACAGGGATGACGGTGAATTCATTGACCCTAACAATCATTCTGTTGTCTTGGAGGAGGAACCAGATTGGGGGATGGCAGACCAATCTGACCACCGTCATACACCTATTGTGCCACTCAACGAATTTACATCAGACCCATCCATTGCCAATCCCCTAGCTATTAACCAGTCTATGTCTCATCCGACTGGCACAGATCCCCTTGCCACCACCACTTCTGCTACCTCCTCCAACAAAGCGCTTGACATACAGTTCTTCTTCCAAAAGGATAAGGAAGGTACCATCTGTAGACCATGCGAGTAAGTTGACTATCTATTGTCCACGATGAGTCGCCAGTGAGCATTTGCTGACACATTGACAGTAGATCAATTGAAGCCGGAAATGGGGAGTCCTGCCATGGCCAGTATCATTTTAGCCCAAAGATGTCCAATACTACCCTCTGCTATCACCTGGAGTCTAAGCATACACTCCTCTACCTGGAACAAGCTGAGAAGGACAAATGGGTTATCAAGGCCAAGCTTGTGAAGACTGAGCTCTTGTCTGGCTATATGTTCAAGTTCCTCAAGCATGTTCTCGCCCAGCCCAGGGTCAATTTGAACGACTTATCCCCTCCTCCTCCTCCGGATCCATCTGATCAACTACCGATGGGTGTCATTCGATTACAGAAACAAGAGCTTGGTGCTGGTCTCCCCTCATTCTCAATCAATGGACTCAAGAACTATATTGTCCATGATCTCATTGCATGTGACCTGGTTTGTAATCCTCATTCATTCTCGCTTTCTCACATCTAACCCATGATGGTCATTTTTAGGCAATTAACAAGGTCAAAAGCCCAGAGTTTCGCCAACTTATTCTCTATTGCTGTCCTCGGGATATTATGGATTCTGACATCCCTCATTGCATGAAAACAAGTGAGCTTATCGTTGACAACTACGAGAAGACATTTGCTACTCTGCGAGCTGAACTCTTTGTAAGTTTCTGCATTTTGATCGCATTGCTGTCACACATACAGTGGCTCACATTTTGGAAAGACTTGACATTTGCAAAAGAACCAAAATGTGTTAGCTCTAATCTTTGTAGGGTCATAAATAGCCCTAACCCCTGCCCTGAAGATGAGCCCTTAGTCATGTGATTCGGTTGCCATGTGATTGAGATATGACTATTTCAAAATGACATGTCATTGGGACACTTATTTGAGCAACATTTCTATTCTACAATTTCAGTACTTTGTATGCCCTCCCTTTGCCTTTATCACTGCCTCTAGTCTTCTAGGCATGCTTTCTATCAATCTTTGACATTCCTCAACCTCTATCTTGCCCTATTCCATATCAATCCTTTTTCAAAGCTCCCAAACCCCTCTTGGTGGTGTTGTAGGAATTGCAAGCTTATCCGATTGACACTTCGATTTTGTCTCAGTCAACTTGGATGTGCGGACCAGAGGAGATGCAAGTTGAAGGCTTGAACCCCGGGCGGATGGCTTGCAGACTCCAGAGGCATATCACTGGGACATACAGATGGTGCTGATAGCCTGATCCCGAGCTCGAGTGTTCAATTGCTCTGGTTAGTCAACTTGAAACCAGTCATTGTAGCTTAGCCATGTTTAGTTGAACCACTAATTCACTAGCACTTAACTCATTTTGTGGTTAGTCAACAACGTGGTTACAGCTTGAGCCGGCTAAAACTGGGAGCTGCGGCAACACTAGCTAAACCAACAGGAAAATATATGCCACTTTGATCTTTACCATGTTCTTCATCATCAAACTGAGCCACTCAATGCTATCATTGTCCTGGAGGATACATTGGTTGCTGAGACCAACCCAATGCTATCCTTCCTCTCCTGGGCTACTCCTAGAGAGGAACACTCGATGAGGGGGCCCAAGCCTTTCCACAACCATTTCACAAACCTGACTTCAGACATTGTACTGGATCTTGAAATACCACTAGGACCAGCATCAGTGATTGTCACAGCTGTCTCACTGACTGGTTGCCCAAGAACTGATGGGGTTGGAGTTGTCAGAAAAAAAGGGACAAAGTATCATAAAAAAGATTACCTCTAGTGGCATCATGGTAGCTATCTAACTTGATTCGCTTTCCTAGGTGATATGGGTGAGCATTGGTCTCGAATGTTGTGAAGGCATGGTATTGACACTTTGATCCGATTGCTACAACTAGTGTTTTGAAGTCCAGTTGTGCAACTGCAAAAAGACTGACAACTGGACTGGACTGGACTGGTCCGGCAACTGGACTGCAGTTGCAGTTGCCTCCAGTTGCTGACCAGTTCAGTTGCTGTTGCCTTGCTTTGGGACAATGTAAAGACCACTTTGGACTGGTTGCAACCGGTTGCAACCGGTGCACAGCCACATCACCTACTTCCCATAATTTTTCCTGATTTTCTAACATTTATTTTTATTTTATTAGACTATTTTTCAGTTTGATACTTTTTTATGCTCTATACATGACATGTAGTTTTAAATAAATCATATCTACCCTTCCTGTGGTCCGAATTACATGACCAGGAGACGGATAGAAAGCCATTAGTCAGTCGAATATTCCATATCTATAGTTGGAAGCATGGTTCCCACGGGTTAGGGGCCAAATAACCGGTCTTTCAAAGACCAGTTGCCCCTTGTTCAAATTCAGGCAACTGAGACTGTAGTCCAGTTGCCAGTTGCCTACCTGCAATGCTTTTGGTGCCTGTGCAAACTTGCCGGTATTCTGCTCTGCCCCCAATACCCAACCTCAAACAAGACCCATGATCCTGCAGTGCATAGATCATACAGTATATATGAAATTTCTGAGTCTTGCCTCCTTCCATCATGCTCCTACAACTACATTGCTGCATTTACCTCCACATCCTTTCCACTCGCTAATGACTTTCCAACGTGCAATACGACTTACTTAGTAGTTACATGTAGAAATGACCTTGTATGGTTTTTGAATGGTCACAGTTGGTTCTTTTTCGGTATGAACTAAAACTTCTGTATCTCAAGTGCGCTCTGCCTCCCCCATTGTGCACGCTGCCTCCTCCATTGTGCATGCTACCTCCTCTATTGTGTGTGCTGCCTCCCCATTGTGCACAACTAAATATGGTGCACTTTGACCAACATACATAGAATGTCCTAGACCCACCATCCACTTTAGATTGGCCTTGCAATGACTGTGCATCCTCATGTGTCATAATTCCGTCCAAATTGGTCGTGCCCCCATGGCATGGATGAGGGGGTGCTGAACTATTTCCCATTCAAGGAACACTTTGACTCTATTCGTGAATGATTGAAACCTTCGTGAAGCACTTGAACAAATGTCGTACAATGCTGACGTAAGAGGCCTGCAGCCAATTTGAAGTGAGCAGCATGAGCCTCCAGTGCGATTCCTCTGGATTGGCATTGGGTGGTTGGCCAGTGAGTGTTGCTCTCACACAATAGTTACAAATGAAGAAACATTGGAAGGTTGCCCTTGAACCTGAACCACCACCATGGTCGAGTTTTCCCACACCTTAAGGAGGCTGGCAAGGCTGCAATGGCAGTCAAAAACTGGCCCCCTCCAATGAAAGACTGATCTAAAGCACGTCTATCCACCGAAAACTAGAACCAAAGGCCCATGCCAAACATAAGAATAAAACCTACCCTAGAAACATAGTAACTTCAAACCCCAATCCACTCCGAACACTCTAATCACAGACTAACTATCTGTCCCCCTTGAAAACCATGATGCTCTGAGAACAAGCCCTGTGATGCCGCAGCCCCCCCTCCAATAAGAGAACCCCCAGCAAACCAACAAGGGAGTGCCTACTGGAAAGATCCTCATGTAGCATGACTCACCCTAAAACATACATAAACTGACCTACTTCCCAGATGTGAGCACATATTCTCTGTAGACCCCATCATGTCCATTATTACCCCTTCAAAAACATGAACGACACTACCAAGGAACAAGGCTGTTGAACTGTTGAATGAACCCTTTGGTTTCTCATCTTTGACCGTCCAAAGAGCTCTTGCACCAGGATTCAAGTCTCAGCCCAAATATACTAGTCGTATGCAATGTAGGAAAGCTGATGACTCCCACCTTTCAAAGCAGAGACCTATTTAGGCCTCAATGACCCTGGGTAGGACCCGAAGTAGAAGTAGAAGTGGTAGGTAGTGTTTAAAAGTCCAGTTCAGTCCTTTTTTTTGCCTTTTTAGGGGCAACCGGACCAAAACCAGTCTAATTACCTTCCATATATGGCTTGGACCAGACCAAGACCAAAAAAAACTGGTCCTAAATGGTCCTAAATGGTTTTAGGACCAATTGCAACCCCTATTGCGTGGAAATCATGCTTCCCACTATAGATATGAAATATTCCACCTCTTGGTCAAGTGATTTGGACCACAGGAACAGGAGATATGATCTTTTTAAACTTACATGTCATGTATATATCCTTCAAACTCATATAAAAGTCAAATATGGTTCAATAAATTCGAAGAAAATATGTAAAAATACAGAAAAATTAGGGGAAGTAGTCCCAATTGGGTAGTGTGGCTGTACACTGGTTGCAACTGGTTGCAACTTGTCCTAACCAGTCTTTCATTGTAGGTTAACTCAAGGCAACTGCAACTGGACTGGTCAGCAACTAAATGCAACTGCAACTGCAGTCCAGTCCAGTTGCCAGTTGTGGTACCAGTTCGCGACTGGACTTCAAAACACTAGTGGTAGGGGTCGGAACCTACACGCTCCCCTGCGATGCATCCCCACGATAGCTAGTTGCTATCTAGGGTTACCTAACATGCCATACAGATAGGCTAAACTCATGGCATACCCCCCCAGACATCCCACAATCCCTCCCCCAGCAGAGAATGGAACCATACCACCGCTACTGGCCCCTTCAAGGATGCAGTGGGAGGGATCAGCTGCGGTTCCTCTTCTCTACTCCATAACACTACCACACCAGGTACCCTACTAACCATACCCCAATGGGCTGCCACACCCTGCACACATAGGTAGAAATACCACAGCTAGTAAACACTACTCCCATGCAAACGCACTGATTGCCACACTAAACATGAAAGGCTGGACATTCCTAGACTGTGGCCTAGGACAACTATTTAAATGGACACTCATTAACTGCATACTCAGAGAACAGAAAATAAGCATCCTATGCCTGCAGGAAACTCATCTCAACAACGAACACCTCACCCAACTGAACTCCCTATTTGGGAGGTGTATGGAAGTCTTCAACTCCCTTAGCCCTATGAAACCTACCTCATTGGCTGGTGTAGCCTTTGTAATCAATAAAGAACTGCTTAATATCTGCTCGTCCACCATTACTGAAATCATCCCAGGGTGTGCCCTTGCCCTCACCATTAATGGCGCAGTGAACAACATATGACCATCCTCAATGTCTATGCCCCAAACCCCCCACACCAACTCCTTGAGTTCTGGCACACAATCTCAACAAGCCTCAACCTCCACGTATCACACCCTGACATTCTCCTTAGTGATTTTAATCTTGTTGAAGATGCAATTGACCGAGCCCCAGCACATGAAGACACTGAAGCGGCTGTACTTGGTCTGTGCAACCTACGTGAGGAAATTGGTGTCCAAGATATCTAGTGCAATGAAAAAGACCAACCCCTTGCGGATGGCATCAAAATAGTGTCAGATGGGAAGCCATCTGATGCCTAGGCGCATGGATAGGGAATAAAGTAGACAGTGCTCAACCCTAGACCCCAATCATTGACAAGATACAGAATGCTCTTGACTAATGGAATAAGAGCTGTCCTACACTTGATGCAAGATGCCTGATTGCCTAAATGACCATAGGTGCGATGACTCAGTTTCTGACCGTTGCCCAAGGAATGCCCAAATCAACACTCTCCATGCTCACCAAAATGCTATGACAATTCATATGGAATGGTCAGAAATCCCCTCCAGTCAATCTCCAAAGATTCCAAAAGCCCAAAAAAAGATGGCAGTATAGCCCTGCTTGACCTTGAAGCACACAACCTTGCCATAGACACAATTTGGCTTAAAAAATATTTAGACATGTCCATAACACACCCCACCTGGGTCTTCGTCACTGATCCTATTGTGAACTACATACGCCCAGAAGGCATACACTGCCTGGATGACATCAACATCTTCCTCACCTCCCTGAGACCTCCCACTCGCCAGAAAAGATCTAACCAGCCCCACCCCAACCCACCAACCCAAGTCCTCACCCTATTCAAAACTGTGAAAACAATCAGCCTCACCCTAGCCTCCCTTAAGCTTGCCCAAAAGCTGAAGAAACAACTTCCTGCATGATTTCATGTTGGAGTGCCACTCCGACTCTACTGCAAAAAAGAGCTGTCTGTCTACAGAACACCTATCACGCTACCACGATCCGAAACCTACTGAAAATTGCTAAACGCATGAATGATCACAATGTCAAAACTAAGTAAAGGACAGTAATGCCTACTCAGTCGCTGTCCAGAGAGGTGCAAGAACGACGAGGAAAGTCTGAGAATGAAAAAGATATTTATACCATGAGCAAAGACATGCTTGCAAACTCCAATGGTATCCAACAGCAAAGACACAAAGCCCTAGAAAAGAATAAAGACAACTCCTCAACTCCTGAGGTCTGGAGCTCTGGAGGTCCTAAGTCCTCAAGTCCTTAACTCCTTAACTCCTGAAGGTAGTTTAGTGTGTGTCACTGGAGTTGCACAGGAGCGCCCGGAGTAAGTCGGATATATTGGAGATTTTGACACACAACACCCCACACGACTTCCAATCAGGTAACAAATGCACTTGCAGATACTGTTGACAAGACCGAAAGCGTGCCTGTACCCCACCGCACCGCTGCACAACCCTAGCACATGACCTCACTGGTCTGATCCAAATTAAGTTTGATCTGCTGATGCACCCCCCAAAAGACCATCTAATGCTGACACACCACTGTAAAGAAAAAAACCAATGTGCAGTCTTACTCAAAGGCGATGAAATACTCTTTGACCCATCCCTCACAACAAAATACAACATCAGCAAGGCCTTCCGAGTCTTTACAGATCCACACAAAATGTCAGAGGAACCTGCACATTGACTACAACACCCTCGCCAGGTCGGCCTCCCATCCCCACCTATCACTGTCTACACAGATGGATCCTACGCCCACAATGGAAAACTAAACGCCACCTGTGGTGGCAGCATATGGTTTAGAGATGGCCACCCAAACAACCATGCAATCTGTGTCCCTGGCCCAAACCAATCAAACCAAATTGGAGAACTAGCGGCAATTGTGGTCGCCCTCCAAATATCCAATCCCCTCACCCCCCTACTATGTATCACCGATTCATGATACACAATTGAAGAACTGACCACCCACCTGAAAAAGTGGGAGGACCAAGGTTGGACAAACATCACTAACAAAGAATGGTTCCAAGCTGCCACCTACCACCTACGCAGAAGAGCAGCGCCTGCCACTTTCAAATAGGTAAAAGGCCACTCCGGCAACTATGGTAATGAAAACGCAGACTGACTAGCTCAATCAGGCGCATCCAAACCAATCCCAGACGAGATAGACCTCACCATCCCACACCACTAACCCCTCTGGTATGAAACTCAATACTGCAACACAGGCCCTTGCATATAATACCATACTCACATCCCGACACCTCCTACCCTATACAAAGTCCGCCCTAGACGTCATGGAACTGACCAGACAAGGAGTCTACACCATGACCAATGCCCTCAAAACCACTGAGAAAATCTGGCTCTCCACCAGACACCCAGACATATGACAACCCATACAATTGTTTCTGTACCGCACCCAACATGGATCACTGCGAATTGGCAAGTATTGGCAACACACCCTGCACTACTGAGGCTGTGTAAAGTGCTCTCACTGTGATGAACCAGTTAAATCCTTAGACCATATCCTGACAACATGTCCCAGCCCAGAACAACGAATGATATGGGATACCATCCAGCCTCTATGGCCCTATATGTTCTCCTGTGGCGCTATCCCTCCCTGGGTCAAATCCTGGGAGCTGGATCCCTCACACCCCCAGATAACAACCGCACCCTGGCCACAAGAGCATGCTTCCGCCTCCTCCACATTCTCATCATAGAATCAGCATACCTTATCTGGACCCTTCACTGCAAACGAGTAATTGGAGGACAATCATACTCACCACACAAGATCCAGAACTGATGGGTAGACAAAATCCACTCCCAACTTAACATTGACCGTAGACATGCTGCCCACTGAAATTGATGCCTAACAGCCCAGCTACTCCAAGAAACCTGAGAACTCCTTCTCCCCAACGCGACACAACTCCTCAGAAACTGGATAACCAACCATGAGGTTTTAGTGGGTATTGTGCTGCCCAGGCCCTCTGCTTTTACCGAGGTCACCTGACATGCTGCCGAGTCCCACACACCCTACCACCAGGGCGTGCATAAACACATTTTTCCTCGGGCCAGTGTAGAACTAGTTTAGACAGTTGCTACACAATAACATTGCTTGTCTAAAAAAAAAACATTGGAAGGCTATTCGGCATCTCATGCGAAGCTGAGGGTGGATTAACAGAGCATGTGTGTGAATCATATGTGAGGTGGAAACTTGGTTTATGTACTGTATGTGCTGGACCATGCGACTTTCAAGTATTAATACACACAGTGTTAAATGCCATTTGCTGACTCGTTGCAATTCCCTGACCCACCTCATGCCCAGCCTCATGTCCTGTTGAACAGCCAATCCTCGGCTCCGACAAAGACAGGTGCGTTGGATTGCATGCTAGATCTTTTAATTTAACTTGTGATCATGGCAATCTTCTAATCAGGTTTTTGTAAGTGCCCAATCATTGGGCCTGATTTGTCTTAGCTCAGGGCCTGTCCTTATTTTGGCAATGCCAACCAATTTCCACCAATCAGAGTGCTTGAATTCAGTGTAAAGAGTCATCAAGCGATAACATGACTCATGGGCTCAACCTTCAGTTGCTGAGACTCTTCCTTTTTCTTGCTTCTTTCTGTTTCTCACTTTTTTTCATTGCTACAGGATCCTTGAACATCACTGAAACCCCTATTGTAAATTACACAAGCCGATGGAAAACATTGCTGTGCTCCAGACTGCTTTTGACATCACAGCGGCCTTGCAATGTGCCATCGAAGTGTTGGATGCAACTGATGAGGTGGACACAATGGACAGAGCAGATGCAGATGTTGCAGATGTTGCTACGGAAATAATTATGCCAGAGACATTGGGTGTGGAAGGGCCATCGAGAAAAGGGAAGAACACTAGGTCCATGCATAGAGCGAAGAAGAGAATAACTTTGGCAGCTGGGGTGGAAAGAAAAAGAGAAGGGGGTGGTTATGAAGCATATTCAGACCATGTTACAGGTGGGAGTGATTACTTACACAAATGTCTCTCGGTTTGATTTCAAGCCAGCGGAGGGTGGGTCGCTAGATGTTTTGAGTCAGAGGTTGTAACTCTTACTGTTAAGGCTGTGCGAACACGTCAGGGCAAACTCCGGAACTCCTGAGTTATGGGGTTCAGATGGGACATTGGCTCCACCTTGTGTGGTGCGCCCTTGTGTAAGTCCAGTCCCGGATTTTGGAGATGGGACTTGTGAGGTAAAAGTATAAGTCCTAGCACGAGTGTACTAGAACTTAAGCGGAGGTTGGTCAGAGTGAGTCAGAGAGGACAAGAGTGATAGTGTTCAGTCAAGTCAATATTCGAACTAACGAATACATCGGAGTACTAGGGTTTATATACGGAGTCCGGGTATCATAGAGAGAGCAGAGGCGCAGTCCGCAGGTCAGGTCTGGAGTAATACTACAGAATACTGTGCAACTGCGTAGTGTAACTAGATGGAGTCTAGCATAAGAATGAGATGGAGATAAGTAGAAAGGGATAGAGTGACAGATATACAAGTCCAATCGCCCGTGACTACGTCTCGGGTGAGAACACTCCAGAGTTGGTGAGGAGTTGGTGCAGAGGTACAGAGTTGGACTTAGCGAAAAGTCATGGATATGACACTTACCATGGGATGAATAGTGAGTGCAGAGAAAGATAAGTAATCCTATATTCTAGCAGAGAAATGTAAGCACACCACACTTATTTCTGGATAATTCAGGCTGCATAGTTGCTGTACTCGCAGGTCGGGCAAGAGGAACCTTCAAAAATGTGATTTCATATGCCACTGAGGAATTTGAACAGCAAAGTGCCAGTCTTCCCTTACCACATCAAAGCTCAAGCGCATTATTGAGGTCAAAGCAAGGTAAATGAGGCCAATTTCATGCTGTAGTGACTGACTGAAACCAATAAAGGTTATTAGTGGGAGATAGGGCAGTTGCCCGGATCACCTCATGTCCTCTCTTGTGCCAGATACTAGATCCTACAGAGGAGATCTCACAGTGATAGCCATGGTGTGTTAATACTGTAACTGATAGCAATCTGTTAATAGAGGTTGGTGCATACCAAACATCTTCTAGAGTTACTGTTGATGGAGAAACTTCGGCATTAATTTGCCTGAGCAAGATGGTACCCAGACCATACATTGCTACAGTTCCTCCATTAGCAACTGAAGCAGTTCGCTTTCCTTGTCCTAGATGAACAAAGTCATCAAGAAAAGGAGATAAATGATCAGTGCAGCCGCTATCAATCATCCAATGAAATTTTGCAAATTCATTTAACTTAGAATCATTCTTTGGTGATGAATCACCAAGATAGTAAATAAGGAATTCATTGCTCTCTTCATCAAAGAAGCTGTTCCTATCGTCATCTAACATATGATATACATTATCTCTATTCCTTTCTGGTACTACTCCTTCATGAGAAGTATAAGTAGTTGGTTCTTCTGGAACTGTACCGAATCTCAGCGAAGGGTAGCTTTTGGTTGAATAGGAACTGGCTAAGAATGAGTAATTGCATTGTTCAAGTACTGTTAATCACGCACCTTGCGGTCTGTAGAAGAAACTTCAGGCAGAAGTGGAAGAAAAGGTTGGATGAGATTCAAAAACGGGAATCAAATTTCCTTCGTCCTATCAAAGCATAATCTTAGTATCAACACAGACCTCCAAAAGCATACAGTGTACATGCTCGATGATCTTCTTGCCTGACTCTCCGAGCATAACACATGTCGCACCCCACAAAAAGTGCTGGGACTTGTACACACATGGTGGGGGCAGCTAGGACTCAAATGAATACAGCCAGGGGTGGGGGGATATGTGAATGGATATGTGTGAGTGGGCGTGAGCAGGTAGTATGAACAGGTGGTGTAAAACAGATAGTCAGTGTGGGATGGGTTTTAGGGATGTGAGTATGACTCGTCCCAAGGGAGGTAGGATACAGGATAGACAGAGAAAGGGTTTGCAATGACAGACCTCAATGTTGTGGTGAATCCTTTTTAATCTGGAAATGTGGATATGTGTGGGAAGAAGTTGGCGACAATGAGCAGACAATGAGGAAAGATAGCAGAGAAAGCCGAGAGTGCTGAGTGCACTGAAACACAATGAATCCGACAAATCCAATGATACTGAATCAGATTGACAACGACGAGAACGACATGAGCAATGATGAGCGATGACTGGGACCGTGTGACCTCAATTTCCGAGTGAAAGAAAGATGTATTTGAAATCCTGAGGATAGGTCTTTATAGTCTAGGGCAAGACCCTGACTTTGTAACTTTGGGAATGGAAATATATGGAAAATAAACTAGGGTGGAAGAATCAAGGGGATCAATGCATAACAGTGATGAAACGAAGATAAGATAACAGTAAACAGTTAATGACAATGAATCCGAATTGAAATAGACAGTATCCGACAAATCTGAATATTTCTGGATTGAACGATGAAAGCAGATAAGACAACGACATACCAGATACACATGGATGGGGATGGATGAGTGATACAATGTGACGATTATGTGTTGATGATGCTGAAAAGGATCTGTGAAAGGGATGGGAAAGTGCTCCTACAACCTTAGAGAGGCACAACTCTCTACAGTGGGTGCAAGCAGGTGGTGAGAATGGGATTCTGCATGCTGGGGAGGTGCAAATAGGTATAAACAGGTGGGCAAATGAGTGCAAGGTGGGACGATGGGATCATGATAGCGATGTCCTCGTGGTGATCACATTGGTGGGATCATCACATTGTACAGGACAGGTGGCTCGTGCATTCTCCTCAGGTTCATCATTGATAAACCCCCCACACTTTCCCCTACCCCTCACCCCCTCCCATCGTCATCGTGTCACATCATAGTGGTCTAAGTCAATTGTTACGATTCGTTTCTTCTACTACTCTTTTCTTCGGACTCATTGTTTCTTTCGTCTACCACTACCCTTCCATTCCACGTCTCCGGCCCAATGGCTTTCACTTGTCTAGGTAGTGGTTTCCTTCCATCTGATTCCATCCGAGTCCATCGGCTTCGATGACTTGTTCTTACTTAGTCATTGTTCATTCCTTATGACTCCATCGGCCACCGATAAGTCATTTCCCTCTTGTCATCTTCATGACTCTTTATGACTCGACCTCATATCTCCCACACCTGCCCTAAACTATTAGGACAGTATATATACCTTCGATACTCGTCTTGTCTCTTTAGCTTAGATCTCCTCTGTACTTGACACCTTGTAAACGAATCTAGCCCCTTTGACTTCTCTCGTCCCTTGACTCCCTTGAAAGCCTATGTCCGTGCTTAGAACGGGTGTCTTGTTCCTCGAACCTTGAACCCGTCGAGTGGAAACCCCCTCGACTGTCTCTTTACGTTCCAAGTGGAAACCTCCTTGAACGCCCCTTGAATCCTCAACTCTTCACAGAGGCTACGTTTGCTGCCCTACCCGGGACCAAGCGTAACATCAATCATGACACTGTAGCAGTTGCATTGGCGTGACTAGTGTTTAAAAGTCCAGTCCAGTCCAGTCTTTTGCCAAAATGTTAGGCAATTGGCAACTGGGCTGATAAATTGGTCCTCAAATTTCAGGCAACTGGCAACTGGACTGGTGGCAACCAGTTGCAACCGGTTTTTTGAAAGACCGGTCTTTTGGCCCCTATCCCGTGGGAACTGTGCTTCCGATGGTAGATATGAAATATCCTACCGACTAATGGCTTTCTATGCGTCCCCTGGGCATGTAATTCGGACCACAGGAAGGCTAGATATGATTTATTTAAAACTACATGTCATGTATAGAGCATTAAACTGAAATATAGTCTAATAAAATCGAAGTAAATGCTAGAAAATCAGGGAAAATCATGGGAAGTAGGTAATGTGGCTGTGCATCGGTTGCAACTGCAGTCTTTTGCCTGAGAAATCAGGCAACCACAACTGCAGTCCAGTTGCCAGTCCAGTCCAGTCCAGTCCAGTTGCCAGTCTTTTTGCAGTTGCGCAACTGGACTTCGAAACACTAGGCATGACTGCCACTGTTGTCATCATTGTCACATCGTGGTCATGGTCAGTGGCATGTACAACAAGGGCATGGGTCACACTTTTGTGACTCGTGACAAACCTGCTGGTGTGCCCACCCGACTTCATCTCATTCCCTTGCTCATCCAGCCATCCCGCTCATTCACACACCTTGCTTCATTCAGCCACTTCCCTCATGAGTCACCTCAAACCCACTTGTCCATCCCCCTGCCCACCCACCCCCTGTTTGGCACCCTTCCTTGCCCATTTACTCCAATCTTGCCCGTTTGCCCCCAGCACCCCATCTTGCTTGTTTGTTCATGCCTGCCACCTTATTTGTTTGCCCCAAGCACCACCGCCTCACTCACACACACTGCTCACTCACACTCCTGCCTCGTTTGTTCACCTGCACCCTCCTCACTCACTTACCTCCATCTCACTTGTTAGTTCCCAGCAGGGCATTCTGCCTCATTTGTTCTCCCCAAGCCTCCTTGCTTGTTCACCCAGCCTCCAGTGTGATCACGACAATGACAAAGGGATGGAACAAGTTATGACATGATCAAGAGGCCTACGTGACAAGCAATTGTCACTTGTTGCTACCCCTGCTAACTTCCATTACATTGCATCTATGTACTTGATCCTTTTCTTGTTTCTCACTTTTCGGTTCTACTAATACACAAAACTCATTTGTGACAAAAGTATTGAAGCTCTGATCTGATCAACGAGAATTTGTGCATTGTACGAAAAGGTACCACATTTATTTGTTGTACAATTGAACCTACATAGAATACAGACAATATGCAGCATGGTGGAAATGATACAGAACACAGCCAAGATTTTTTGTTACTAGATGGAAAAACACGGCAGAATATGGATACAGTGCAGTAGGAGTAGCACACAACATGCAGTGCGTGGTTCATACATTGCGCACTGTGGTGGAGGTGGCGCGGAATGCAGCCGTAAATAAATGTGCAAATATTATGCCTGTCATATCCATGACTTTCCACAAAGTCCAACTCTGCTCCTCTGGACCAACTCCTCGCCAACTCTGGAGCGTTCTCACCTGTGATACAGTCGTGGGCAGTCAGACTTGTATATCTGTCACTCTATCCTTTTCTACTTATCTCCATTTCATTCTTATGCTAGACTCCATTCAGTTATACTATGTAGTTATACAGTCTTCCATAGTACTTACTCCGGACCTGACCTCCGGACTGCACTTCCACTCACTCTATGATACCCTGGACTCCGTATATAAACCCTAACTACTTGTCGTAGTTAATCAGTTCAAATATCGACTTGACTGAACACTATCATTCTCATCCCCTCCGACTCACTCCAACCAACCTCCGCTTAGGTTCTAGTACACTCATGCTAGGATGTATACTTTTACCTTGTGAGTCCCATCTCTGAAATCCGGGACTAGACTTGGACAAGAGCACACCACACAAGGTGAAGCCAACATCCCATCCGAATGCCATAACTCCGGAGTTCCGGAGTTCGCCCTGGAGTGTTTGCATGACTCTAACAATGCCATAGTAATGCCTTTCATAATGTTCCATTGTTGGTGTCTCGCCATATCTAGGCATTTGTCACGAAGACCTTGCGGTTGGAAACCCGATTCTATCGCCCATTGTAATAAAAGGATGAATGTAGTAGGTACAGCAAGAATAACATCAGGAAAACCCCCTCATGGATAATTGTGCAGAATTGTACATAATTTCAACAATTTCAACAAATTTCTGATTTTTTGATCAAATAGTATGGATTATTCACTATTATATCCAAATTTGTATGTGTCACTCACAAGTACAAGAATAATATTTACATAATGTATTTATTCATATTTCCAACAAATCTCACTAATTGTGATATATTATATTATAATCTTGATAATTCTAATCCTGATAATCCTAATCTCATCTAACCTTGCTCATCCTAACCCTAATAATCCTAACCTCATCTAACCTTTGTAATTGTACATTGAAAACAAGAATGTGGTAAAGTGTACTAAAAATGGTGGTAAAAGTGTAAATAAAGTGTTGTAAACAAAAGTGTACCAAAGTGTACCAAAAAAGCGTACAAAAAGTGTACTAAAGTGTACTAAAAAAGGGTAATAAAAGTGTACATAAAGTGTTATGAATAAGAGTGTACTAGAGTGTACTAAAAAGTGTACATAATGTAGTGTAAACAAAGTGTGGCAGGACTTAGTAAATTTGTTGTGCGCGGTATCACGTGACTGTGTTGAAATTGCCACGTCACACATTTCTTCACTTTGTTCTCACATGTCGTGCTCTCAACCTCAATGTCAATGTTCAATGTTCAATGTTCAACCATACACCCACCAGTGGGGCCACAACAGCTCCATTGGCACAAATATAAGTAAAGCACTTCATATCACCCACATCCACCCCATCCACACTCACCCTCACTACCCATGCACAGATACATGTGCACACACCCACACACACCCACAACCACATGCGCACGCACACTCGCAAGTACTAACTGCCCTGCCCTCACCACACGCGCGCACGCTACCCCGCCCTCAGCACCACCCATGCACACAAGCACACCCATGCGCATGCAACCGCCCCACATCATGCACACGACCGCCCCATGCATGTGTGCAACCACCCCCGTCCTCACTGCACGCTTGTGCACACACCCCACCATCCACACACAGCCACATGCGTGTGCACCCAAAAGTGCTCACCACACTGTGCACGCTATCCTGCCCTCACCACCCATGCGCACAAGCACACGTGCGTGCATGCAACTGCCCCCCACAAAGTGAGTATCCCATTCCATTGCCCACATCTGCCCATCCTCACCACACACTTGTACACATACACCCCACCGTCCATGTGCAGCCACGAATGCATGGAACTGCCACACTGCACCCAGAGGCTACATCAGCAAATCAGCATGATCACTGGCCAGGTCTGTACAGTACTGCACAGTGACTACAGTGCCTTACAGTGCCACAGCCAGGTCCCCCACTATGCAGTTCACTCACAGCCATCTACAGCTAATCCACAGCTAATCCACAGTTGACCCACAGTCAACCCACAGTCAACCTACAGTTATCCACAGTTATCCACAACCAGTCTACAGCAGATCACAGTTTGTATACAGTTTGTATACAGTCTGTCACAGTCATCAGTAAATTGGACAGATGATCATATATTAGCATCACACATTGATTTGAATGTTCATCAAATTCTATTATTCATCAACTATATAATACATATTTTAACTACCAAAGTGTAGCAAACAAAGGTTAGTCAAAGTGTAGCCAAAGTGTACCAAAGTGTAGCAAACCAAGGTTAGTCAAAGTGTAGTCAAAGTGTACCAAAAGTGTACGCTTTTTTGACTACTAAGTGTAGCAAACCAAGCCTAGGAAAAGTGTAGTCAGTAAAGTGTACCAAAAGTGTACCAATTGTACCACTTTTTGACTACTAAAGTGTAGTAAACAAAGTCTAGGAAAGTGTAGTCACCAAAGTGTACCAAAGTGTACGCTTTTTTGACTACAAAAGTGTAGCAAACAATGGTCAGTCAAAGTGTAGTCAACAAAGTGTAGCCAAAGTGGACCAAAGTGTATGCTTTGTTGACTACCGAAGTGTAGCAAACCAAGTCTAGGAAAAGTGTAGTCAGCAAAGTCAGCAAAGTGTACCAAAAGTGTACCAATTGTACTGCTTTTTTCACTACCAAAGTGTAGTAAATAAAGTCTAGAAAAAGTGTACACTCTTTTGACTACTAAAGTGTAGCAAACAAAGTGTAGTCAACAAAGTGTAACAAAAGTGTACGCTTTTTTGACTACCAGAGTGTAGCAAACAATGGTTAGTCAAAGTGTAATCAACAAGTGTACCAAAAGTGTATGCTTTTTTTAACTACCACAGTGTACTGAATAAAGTGTAGTGTTATTAGCAAAGTGTAGAAAAGTGTAGAAATGGACTTACCCCATATATATGGCTTGGCCATTTGTTTGGTCCGGTTTGCCATGGGGCACAGGAGGCGGAGAATTTGGTGTCCACTAAATCGCATTTTTGGCATTTTTAGACAGAGCAATTTTGGATGCTGTGGCAGTGTCACTTTTACTACGCTTTTTTGGTACACTTTTAGTACACTTTTAGTACACTTTTTGGTACACTTTTTTTAGTACACTTTTTTGGTACACCTTTGTGGTACACTTTTACTACGCTTTTTGGGTACACTTTTAGTACACTTTTTTGGTACACTTTTTGGTAGACCTTTTTTGTAGACTTTTACTACACTTTTTGGTACACTTTTCTGGTACACTTTTACTACACTTTTTTGGTACACTTTTCTGGTACACTTTTACTACACCTTTCTGGTACACTTTTACTACACTTTTAGGGTACACTTTTACTATACTTTCTTGGTACACTTTTTTGTACACTTTTGTGGTACACTTTCACTACACTTTTTCAGTACACTTTTTTAGTACACTTTTTAGTACACTTTTTTGGTACACTTTTAGTACACTTTTTTAGTACACTTTTTGTACACTTTTTTTGTACACTTTTTTTGTACACTTTTTTGTACACTTTTACTACACTTTTACTACACTTTTTTTTGTACACTTTTACTACACTTTTTGGTACACTTCAAATCAGAGTGCTTATCAAGGTTAGGATCCATCATCAAGGTTAGATCAGGTTAGGATCATCAGTGTTAGGATTATCAAGGTTAACAAGGTCAGAAAAGTTTAATTACTCAGCTTTAGTTTTGTTGATATACTGTGGCTGACTGTGGTTTTGCTCATGTACTGTGATGAGCTGTAATCCTGCTGTAACCCTGTTGTGGTTTTGCTAATGTACTGCAACTAACTGTGGCCCTGCTGTAGTTTGGCTGTGGCACTGTGAGTGCTGTAATAATTATGAAATCCTATACAATCACTGTAAGAGTTACCAAATACTGTAACCAACTTTTGGTTTTGCTGATGAGAGGAGCAGTGTGGACTGTCGTAGAGGGGCATCAACAGGTATTGAGGACAGTCCAGCTATAGGTACGAGTGGAGGTGGCAATAGTCAGTGTCATAGTGGAATGATGAGTTTGATTGACGGGTGTTCTAGAAACAAGTGAGAAAAGAAAACAGCAAAGGAAGAAAGAACTCACCTGGTGCCTTTCCCTTCGGTTCCATAGCCTTGGACTTTCCTCCCCTTCCTTTCGACTTGTTGCACTTGCTCTTCAACTTGAAACAATGATTGCATGTTCAATCAGGTAGACCAGAGCAGGTACAACCTTGTTTAGTACATGTTTTGCAGGGGATGGTGTAGGCGATGCTAGAAGGGTGTGGAGGGGGGTGTTCCTCAACTATTTCGATGTCAACGTCATTGTTAGAGTGTAGAAAACTATAGTGTAGTCACTAAAGAAAACTACAGTACTAGCAGGCTGAAATAAGACTATACTTATGTAAGCTACTTACTGTCTGTACCTATACAAGATGAGATTACAACACTCTCCCTCAAGGTGTATGGGAGAGATCAAAGGAAGTAGGTAGATTGAAAAAGAATATTCCTCTAAATATTCCAATGATTTACAGTGTCCATGTAAAGTGTCTGTATTGACATCCATGAGGTTGCGATGTGCAGCACTGGCGTAGTTGCCCAATTTGGTAAGTCGCGGCTCAGAAATCCATTGGTCTGGTTGCTTCAGATTTGGAGATTAGGCAAGACCGGTTGGTAACCGGTTGTAACCAGTCTTTTGAAAGACTGGTGGATACACTTTTACTAACCCGGATTGGTCAATCCTGACTCAATCCTGACTCAATCCTGAGTGAATCCAGACATGAATCCAATGTTTTCATGGATAAAGTATGTTTATTTAACACTAGAAAGCACTTCAATATGACATATAGCATATATGTGGCATATGTAGGTGTGGAAACTCACCTGGATAAAATATTATAACCTCTAAAATATCAGATTCACATTGGATTGACATCAGATTTGTGGGTCCTGACATGAATCCAATGTTTTAGGGGTTAAAAAACTGGTTGTTCAATGGACTGGCTGCAACCGGTTGACAACCGATAGGTGGACCATTCAGGACTGGTTGCTATCAGTTTCAGTCCGGTTGCATCAGATTCAAGGATTCAAAAAACCGGTTTCAGTCCGGTTGCCTCGGATTCAGATTAAAAACTAGACCGGACTGGACTTTAAAACACTATCTGCACTGGCTTGCTTGAATTTCATCTAGCACTTTCGTTTCGAGTCATTTCAACTTGTAGCGCATGCCGCTCACTTCGCCACTCATCTGCCATCCTCTCCCATCATACCCAATGCTATTGCCATCGTTACCGCTCTCTGGATTGCACGCAACAGCTCTAGGTGTGACTATCTCGCCCATCCACCCTCCTGGCTCCAGATTTTGACAATATGCTTGTTTCCGTTGCTTTGGGGGCATTCCCTGATGTTATGGACGACATCTTGTTCGTCCATTTCATTACCTAGATCAACTGGCTTGTCTGGAGTCCTCCTTGGTGAGATTTTCTCCTTCTCTTGCTGTATCACTTTCCCAACATGTTCTGATGTGCTGCACAGCTTCTTCAGCACGTTCATGGTGTCCTCCATCAGCAAACTAACCATGCTTTGATTAGAACTGGCCAGAGCTAGACAGACCCCCAGGAATTCCAGAAAGGTCCCCCTTTGGCCAGTGCTGGCCAAAAGACTTTCCAGAGCCCCAGAACACCAACTGGATACTCTGGTATACTAACTTATGCTGGGAATCTGGACAGTCTGGAGACTCTGGAGACCTGGAATACATGGTGAAGTGTGGCAAAAGTGTTCACATTTTTGACTACTAAAGTGTAGCAAACAAAGTATATCAAAAGTGTACACTTTTTTGACTACTAAAGTGTAGCAAACACAGTGTAGTAAAAGTGTAGTCAATACAGTGTACCAAAAGTGTACACTTTTTTGACTACCAAAGTATAGCAAACAATGTCTAGAAAATATATAGTCAGCAAAATGTACCAAAGTGTACTAATTGTGGCACATTTTTGACTACCAAAGTGTAGTCAACAAAGTATACCAAAAGTGTACGTTTTTTTACTACCAAAGTGTAGCAAACAAAGGTTAGTAAAAGTGTAGTCAATAAAGTGTACCACAAGAGTACACTTTTGTGATTGACAAGGTGTAGCCAAAGGATACCAAAGTGTAGCAAACAAAGATTAGTCAAAGTGTAGTCAACAAGTGTACTAAAAGTGTACACCTGTTGACTACCAAAGTGTAGTAAACAAAGTCTAGGAAAAGTGTAGTCAGCAAAGTATACCAAAAGTGTAGCAATGTGTACGCTTTTTTGACTACCAAAGTGTAGCAAACAAAGTCTAGGAAAAGTGTAGTCAGCAAAGTGTACCAAAAGTGTAGTCAGTAAGGTGTAGTCAGTAAGGTGTACCAAAAGTGTACGCTTTTTTGACTACCAAAGTGTAGCAAACAAGTCTAGAGAAAGTGTAATCAGCATGTGTAGTAATCAATGTCTAGAAAGTGTACCAAAGTGTACCAATTGTGTCGCATTTTTGACTACCACAGTGTAGTAAATATAGTGTAGCTTCAAAGTGTAGTCAACAGTGTACAAAAAGTGTATGCTTTTTTGACTACCAAAAGTGTACTAAATAAAGTGTAGTGTTATTAGCAAAGTGTAGAAAAGTGTAGAAATGGACTTACCCCATATATATGGCTTGGCCATTTGTTTGGTCCGGTTTGCCATGGGGCGCAAGAGGCAGAGAATTTGGTGTCCACTAAATCGCATTTTTGGCATTTTTAGACTTAGAGCAATTTTGGATGCTGTGGCAGTGTCACTTTTACTATGCTTTTTTGGTACACTTTTCTGGTAGACTTTCACTATGCTTTTTTGATACACTTTCTTGGTACACTTTCTTGGTACACTTTTTTGGTACACTTTTCTGGTACACTTTTACTACACTTTTTTAGTACACTTTTTTGGTATACTTTTTTGGTACACTTTTTTGTATACTTTTACTACACTTTTTTGCCACACTTTCACTACACTTTTTTGGTACACTTTTCTGGTACACTTTTACTACACTTTTTTGTACACTTTCACTACACTTTTTTGTACACTTTTTTGTACACTTTTACTACACTTTTTTACTACACTTTTTTTGTACACTCTTTTTGTACACTTTTCTGGTACACTTTTACTACACTTTTTTGGTACACTTTTTTGGTACACTTTTTGTAGACTTTTACTACACTTTTTGGTACACTTTTTGGGTCGATTAGAACAGGTTAGGATTATCAGTGTTAGGATCATAAAGTCTAGAATAGGGGTTAAGATTCCTAGAGGTCTGGAAAGACTAGAATATTCTGGAACTCTGGGATGAAGTCCTGGGATTGTCTGGAATTCAAGGAAAGCTGGAAGTGAGATGGCTAGTTTGCTGATGTCTCACCTCTTGATGCTCCTGACACATGCACTTCAACATCTGGTGTGGTTTACTCATCTTGAGCTGTCTCAGGTGAGTAACCTTTGACTTGACGTTCTGACTGTTCGCTGGTCCATTCTGACATGTTTGATAGCTTGTTTGGGTTGTTCCTAACATCCTTGTAATGCCTAGATGCTGCCGTTGCGTCGTATTTTGGCTTGGCCAGCTCGACTTGGGAGCCATTTAATGAGTTCTCCTCCTCACCTTGCTCAGCCTGTTGTTTGAGGTGTTTGAATGTTTTGTGCAGCTTCTTTGGTGTATTCCTAGGGTCCTTGTTGCCTCACCACACTCATCAAGGGAACTGTGATGAAAAGAAAATCCTATATATAACTTTACCTACTCCATAAAACCTTGTAAACTATATCATAATGATACACCCACAGATCATACTATATATTGTTTGAGTGTGTTGATAGTATTGATCATATCTTCTAACAATTATTGAGTTGATAATATATGTCTATATGGAAGTAAGTGAACATCAATATCATAGATTATCATCACTATCATTGGAATCAAGAAATTAGTAGCAAATGAAATATTATATATCCATTGAAAATTCTATTGTTCACTCAGACATCAAAATGAAGAATGAGTTCAATCCATTAATATGTATCTACAATGTAGTCTACCTACAATTGAGACTACTAGTAAACTACTATTAAAACTACCAAAAAAGCGAAAATATAAGTTGAAAAACACTTACTAGGTGTCTCACACATCCTACCTTGTTTTGTACTCTAAGTCTTTAAGACTTAGAGTGACTTTTGACTCTGAGGATAAAACTCAGAGTCAAGAGTGAAGAAGAGAGAAAGAGAGAAAGGTTGAGTTTAAATAATAGGTACTGTACAGTTATTACAAATATTTTCCCACACCTTCGGCTAATCTAATGATATTCAATGATCAGATGATATCAGAATACAGAGCAATCATCATTGAATATCATTGAATATCATTATAATAGTAATCTGATCAATAAAAGATATATATTATCACAAGAAATCAGATCATATCAACCTAATATTAAATGATCATTGGATGATAAGTGAAAGACATATATTATTAAATCATTATCAAACTGATACAAGAAATGTCATTAGTGAAATATCACTCAAGTAATAACTAATATTATCTAACTGATATCTTCATGTCCTATCAATGATCATAGAATATATATCTATATCAACACTAGTGATAATTGTGTAATAATTATGACTATTTATTCACCGTTCTCCTGATGCTGGCGACATGTCCGCTTCGACATCTGTTGTGGTTTGCTCGCTTTGGGTCCCATTTGGTGAGTACCCTTCAACCTGTTGCTGTGGCCGTTTGCTGACATGTTCTGTAGCTTCGTCAACACATCTCAACTGTCCTTGTCCCCCCTTGGTACTCCTGACATGTTTGCTTCACCATTCGGTGTGATCTGCTCGACTTGGGGTCCATATGGTACATACGACTTGGATTGCCATTTAGGTGTTCACTAACTTGTTCTGACCCGTTTATTAACAGGTCGTTTGGGTGCGTTGTGGGTTTGCCATCATGCTCTGGCACTTCAGACACATACTGTTCAATGCTGAAGTGCACAGTTTCGAGACTTGCGAGTCCATTCCACTCCTTCTTGCACTCAGCATGTGTGTCGTCATCATCAGGAAAAACCTCCCCTGGATCATTCCTGGAAAATACATGAGAATATACATGTTTTTCAACTTTTTCCACTTTTTCAACTTTTTCTTAAAATTTCTAGCCTCCCTTGAAAATCCTTAGAATTTTCATGTATTTTCATGTAATATCCTACTAAAATATCATATAATTGAATGAATATATATAGAATATTGTAGACTTTTCAAGAATATTATTGACTAGTACCATAGATTTACTCATAATATTTGAAGAAATATAATATAATTCATTAGATATTGAGAGTACATGGTATATAATGTATTTAATATATATAGTCAAGGACTACTAGAATCAATGAGACAATGAGTGGAGAGTGACAAGCATAACTATAAAATATATCTATATAAGACAACACTTAACTGTAATAGAAAATAATTAGTCAGAGTAACCAGATGACAACAAACACTTGCACTAAACATAACAAAATATAAACATGACTAGAGATAGAAACCACAGTGATCAGTAAAGAGATTAGTATATAAGTATGAGTGACTTACCATTGATGTGTTGAAGAAGTGTTGTTGAGAGATGATAGTGGTTGAGGAAAGAGATGGTGTGGGAAAGATTTGAGAAGAGGCTGGTTTATATATGTTTGGGGATGCAAACAGATGCAAACGGTGAAAAATGCGAAATTTGGTTAAGTCTTTTCATTACACTTTGACTACTACACTTTTGCTACACTTTTTGCTACACTTTTGGGTGAGGGAGGGGGAGGAATGAGGGAGGGAGGGTGATGG
>JBBPRM010000040.1:0-39404 GCA_038092995.1 Xerocomus minutiporus | reverse complement strand
GGAGAGATCATTTGCAAAATTGATCAAAGACCTTGAGCGATGAAGGTGTCCAGGTGGGCAAAGTGAGAGTGCCTCCCGGTCGAGAACAAGGGCCTCATTCAGGTCATCAATCACCCCGAGCTGCTGGTACCGAGAGGAGAGATCATTTGCAAAATTGATCAAAGACCTTGAGCGACGAGGGTGTCCAGGTGGGTGAAGTGAGAGTGCTTCCCTGTGGAGAACAAGGGCCTCATTCAGGTCATCGATTTCCCCGACCTGCTCGTACCGAGAGAAGAGATCATTTGCAAGGTTGTTCAAAGACCCTGAGCGATGAGGATGTCCAGGTGGACAAAGTGAGAGTGCCTCTCTGCAAAGACCAATGACCCCATTAAGGTCGTCAATTCTCTCCATCTGCTGGTACCGTGTGCGGAGGTCCGTTGCACGCTGAAACAATCTGGCAATTCGCGCTGTGTCACCTTTCGGAGGGCAAACATGAGCGAGGGCGTCGCTTTCCACGCCAAAAGATGGAACAAATACCTTCTGAATCCAACCGACGGTCCATGATTCAAGAAGGTGGTCCGAGAAAACGCTGGGGTGCTGCACAATACGACAAAAGCGAACTTGAAGGCAAGGATCGCGTGGTGACGCTGAGGCCACTGCGGATGCGAACAGCGTGTGGGCTCAAGCGCCCAATCTTCATGATTTCGCTGCATTGAAGACTGCCTCACATTGTAGCGCGATGCCAACGACACGTAGTACGACTGGCGAGTTGGTAGTACTAAAACAAAGACAACACTAGTCCAGCTTTCCCTGGGTATCTAAACTCAAATCGACGTGATGATCGTTGTCTCCACGGGCCTTCCACTCCCTCCGCTCCGCCTTTGCTGCCCGCCTCGCCGCGCGCCGCTCCCTCCTGGCCGCCTTGCGCGCCTGCCTCCCTCCCCCGCCTGCATGCCCGTGCTCGTCCTCGGACGAGTCACGCCACCCCTCGTCCGACGGCCCAAGTTTACCGCTCAAACGCTGCGACGCCTGGCTCAGTATCACCTCCATCCTTCTCGGTCCGAAAAAGTACCGTCAAAGAGTCAGTAGGGCGGGGCGGTCAACGCAACGGAGGCGAACGTGGTTCCAATGATCGACGAGATCGCCTGCTGCACTGTGGTTCCTATAAGTACTTCATCCTTTTCTCGATCGACATCGTCGCCAAGAACCCCGCTGCACCCGAGTCAGTCGTCGGCTCACACCGCGAGGGTAAAACGCACTGAATAAACTCATGCCCGTCACCAGAGGTATCACGTTGGATTTAATACACTGTCAGGGCGAGAGCGACCCCGCCTTTTTCACATCCGCCAAGAACCTATTGTCTGATCAGTATCCCCCTCATTCAATAGGGACGCACGCACCGCTTCCAGTCCTCCTCGGCCACGTCGTGCGTCGCAAACGGGTGTGGGTTGAGCTGGCACGGAGGCGGCAGCTCTGGGAACCCCTTGCTTAGCTGGTCCCCGTTGGAAATCAGGCGCATCGGCGGAGCTGGGGCGGGTTCCAGCTCTCCGGGTTTTGGACCCAAAGAAGGACCCGAGCGAGACGTGCTCGCCTTGCGCCTGCGCCGCCAAAGTGGAGGGGCCGGCGGCGGGAGCGGGCGGGGCGAGCACCGTTTCGGGTTACTTGTAGTCGTTGGGGGGTCTGCTACCTGGGTGGGTCACGGCGTACTAGTAATCTGGCGGGGGAGGGTAATACCCTTGTGGGGGTGACGCGCTGTCGCGCGAGGCATAGTTGAAGGGCGCATCAGGTGGGTTTGAATGATGCGCCTTCTCGTTGGGGTATTGGGACATGACTATCGAGGCTGCCAGCTCGCTGGCAATGACGAGTGGCGCCCGAGAAGACGCATCGCCTCCACCACCACCAGCATAGACGACGAAACCTATGGGTTATGAGAGAGTATGGTTTATACCCCCTATTTGTTAGGAGGGTGTAGATCCGTTCTTTAGGCTGAAGGAAACAATAATCGATGCAATCAGTTATTCAGTACGACAGGGATGGGCAAACGTGACCGAAGCAAAAAGAGCGATTGTCAAACGTCATACTCGAGTTCTGGGACTGTTGCGCACCTTGTTCAGCCGATGGTACTTATTCCCACTAGCTCAGTGGAGCACCGTCATTGGACGACGATAAGGTTAGGCGCCGATGATACTGATTGTACGGATAAAGTGATTATGCTGTGGGAGAAACGTGCCTAAGAAAGGATCAAGGAAACGGCCACGCAATCTTCTTTTCACCCGTGTGTGTACCCAGGCAAATGCGCTACCTCAGAGCCACCTGCGTGCAATGAGCAGTGAGTACGTGGAAAAACAAGATGGAAATACTTACGAGACGCATAGGTTCATCCCAGCCAACTTGGATTTCTAAAGTCAAAGGTGAGAAATGCGAGACAAGCGAATAGGCAGTACTGAACGGGACCCAAGAACCAAGTGAAAATGAAACACGCAGTAAGAAATGGGATCCATACGCTGGTCCATGTAAACGTCGGTTAGTACGGTCAGTCACGTTCCTCGCTGATGAAAAGCACGTCTTGGGCGGTGTTGAGGAGAATATTTGGTGTTGGCGTGTGGAAGATGGAAGTGAGGTGGGGACACCCATAGATGCAGGGGCTGAAGTCTTCAGCATCGCGCTTTCACAAGATGGAAAGTGGATCGTGACCGGGACAAGAGAAGGCGATGTGATCATCTGGGATTCGAAGAGCCGCGAAAAAGTGAACTCGTTCATAACAAGGAAAGGCGACTGGGTGAACGATGTGGACTTTTCACCAGACGCGACGAAAATCGCAACGGGATCAAGTGAATTGGACGTCTGTATTTGGTCGCGATCGACTGGCGAACAACTGCACCGCTTCGAGTGCCACTCCGACGTATGTCATGCCAAGTTTGCACCGGATGGGTGCCTCCTCGCTTCTGGGAGTGTGGATTGGTATTCGTCACAATATAACCGTGTTCGCATCCACGATACTCGGGATGGCCACCTCATCGTTGAATTCAAAATTACTGCCAGGTCCCTTGCCTGGGTCAGCGACAGCACGAAACTCTTTGCCTTGTCTTCCACCGGCAACATCCACTGCTTCGATGCATCCTCCCAGAAGACGCACTCAATATGGGCTATTCACAGCAGCGATGAACCTAGGTCCATCTGTCTAGCACCCAACGGCACATTCATCGCAGCCTATGCGAATTCAACGGTCTCATTCTGGGACACTGCTACATATCAGCAAATTGGTTCTCTCATTCACCATCCCGGTGATACCGAATCCATGGCCATCTCGGCCAACTACGACCTCATGATTGGTGGTGAAGGAAACGTCTCTTTATGGAATCTGTGTGATATCCTTTCCCCTCCCTACATCGATGATGAACTTGTAAGTGGATTTGCATACCCTCATTTGTTTACTCCTCTCAAACAACTTCGTTGTATGGGTTAGAGAACACGTAAAACGTGGTCCAAAATGGTTCAAGCATGTCCCAAAGAGACAGTCCGGTCCTTTCTTACACAGGTTGAACGTTCAGGCATGTTTATTTGTACATTTCCTCTGTTATTCTAACATCATATCCAGCAGGCGAAGAATTTGCAAATTCGGAGAACGACGACCAGAAGGATGACGAGAAAGTTGTTCAGGACCCAGAAAAAATCATTCAAGAACTCCGTTCTGAGTGTGCCGATTCGCAACAGAAAATCGATAGCCTCACCAAGGTCCTTCAGGCACACCATCAGAAACATCAATGTGAAACACTGTTGCTGACGGCCGTGTCATCGATGCTACCAAGTCTCTTCTTGAGGTCACGAAATCCGTGAAAGCTGACATGATCATTATGGACTGGCTGTCCGGTAAGCTTGGTCATGGCGAATGGGGGAAGGATGTTCAATATGAATTGCTTCCCCTAGGGTTTTCAAAAAGGTGCATCGTTGCGCTAGAACGAATTGGAGATGGGGCATTAGTTACGAAGAATGCGTTCCCTCGGATTCCGGTGGGCGTGGAGCGATACGTGTTGCATTGACCAAGAGAACAATGTGGTGCTGCAAGAATCGCTGGTTGCCATGTTCACCTGGTATCGCGGTTCATCTCTCACAATCATTTACCTTGTCGGTGTCTCGTCATTGTTGGAGATCCCCGGTGGTCTCCAGAATAGCATATGGAACACCCGGGCATGGACGTACCAAGAATATGTGGCCGCAGAGATAGTTCAGTTCTACACGGAGGACTGGAAACCCTACCTCAAATTGTCGGTGTGGAACCACAAAGAGTCGTCTATCGTTATCTCGGAAATGGAACAAGCATCACGGTTTTCTGCAGATCAGCTAGCGGTACTGCGACCTCGCCTTGACGGGGTACGCGAGAAGTTGTACATGGCATCAACGCGTGAAACGACGCGCGTGGAGGACATTGCCTATTCACTACTGGGCATATTCAACGTCTCCATCCCAGTGATCTATGGCGAGGGCACTCGCGCTGTCGGCCGCTTCTTGGAACACATCTTGACTGGATCAGGGGATGTGACCATTCTCGCGTGGACTGGAATGGCTAATGTATACAACAGTTGTCTACCCTTGAACATGTCCGTCTACAACCCACTCGTGCCGCCGCACATCTGACACATGGAGACAGCAGAACTGGATCAGACAGTGGCGGAATTACGCTTATCCACACCCGACCTTTCGCTCGCTACGACGCTCTATGACCTTCTCAACAAGCTTCCGTTGGCGACCCTTGTTTCCAGCCGGCTGCGTCTTCCTTGCATAATTTTCCACATCACGGATGTTGTCCGCACCTCGGAACCAGATGAGGAGATGGACATCCGCACATATCATGCGACGACGACGGTGCTCGGGGACATTGAAATCAAGACAACGAGTGAGCTAACTATGGAGTATGAACACTGCTTCGTTCATCCCTGGATCCGACCATTGCTCGACCAAGAGTACGCGCGTGGTACGGCAGGGCTGGACAAGACGACATGCGCACTCCGGTTGGTCTCTCGTCTGAGACAGCCCTTTGGGGCGCTCTTGTTGGAGAAGGTGTCGCGGGTGGAATACAGGCGGGTCGCGACGGACAGCTTGATCATGGTTCAGGTTTGCGATGAGGTCGTGTTGACAGATTTAATAGATAATATCGAAACGATCGATGTACAATGACTTTCAGACACGATTGCGGACCTATGTAGCACGAGTATATTAGCCATGATAGTTTGTCAAGTTGTATGTATATTGTGCGTGCGTTCCACCAATGGAGCGCATGTCATGTGCCAAATGTACCAAGTTGCTCTTGTAATCTGCGCGAGAAGGAAAGAAACACCTTCACCCCACGTTTCACCAGTAGCGTCAACTCATCCAAGTATCCCTCGTCACCCCCATCTCCGCGATGGCTCTCCCCGATCTCCAAAACGAAACACGTTATGCGACAACCCTTCCCAAAGATAATAGGCCTTGTCCATAGCACCCGAGGGTGTGCCCTCGAAGATGAACGGGCCGTCGGCATACTTGCGATCGTGAGGCGGCATCCTTGAGACCGACAGATAGCCCCAAGGCCGGTTTCGCCATCCCAGATGGCATCTTTGTCGCCCGTATTGGCGGCACCTAACCCCCACCCCTTGGACCCATGTTCAACCACGACAAGAACCCTCAAGCGCCTCGCGCGTCTTCCTTTTCGCCAACCTTGTTCATATACCGTGCTTCTTCTCTTGACTCGCTCCACTGGGTGTGTGTCCTTTTGTACGAATGTCACTTTCTTCAGGGTGATGATCCGAAAGCCTCTACGACGCTAATGACAAGTACGACCAGCGAGTGCGGAATGGTACAATGCATTGATTACATGAAGCCAGGTGAAACGAAACACCAGTCCGTTGGTCTACTGTTGTGGGCAAAATGATGACATCGTTTACGACCTCAGTGAAAGCCGGTTACTTCTGGTTCCGTGGGGCGGGTCAACCACTTTCAAGCAATCAAAACATGGTATGTAAGACAAGTAGTAGCAACAATGTGGATGCAAAGCGAAACAGAAAGGGAGCTCGAGGATATAAAGTTAGGCCCCAAGATGTATATAAAGAATACGCTGATCCATTGGAATATCCACCTTCCTCATCGTCATCCGCAATGCGCGCGCTGCACGAGTATGATCCAGACGACCCGACTCATCCACCATCAGCGAATAAAACATGGATGTGACCTCGTTCGTCTCAGAATCATCCACTGCCCACATCGTCCCGATGACAAAACGAAACCCAGCAAATTGCATTGCAGATGCCAGATGAATGACCTCGTCGGGACTCTCTTTGTCTCCAACGGTCGTATGACAAGCGGACAGGTATGCAAACTCGGGATTCTGCAGATCACACTGAATGATGTGCTGGACTGTGAACCGACCGTCATGGAGAGCGAATGCAGATTCAAATGGCAGCTCCTGGTTCGGGACCCCATGAGATGCAAAGTGTACCCATTCATTCTTGCCCAGCTGGTCGGCGACGTTAGAAATGCAAGAGTGCGTTCCTTCGATGCGCGTGTACGTTGCGAGACCATCGACGAGCTGGCCGATGTTTTCCAGCTCAGTGCCCACAGAAAAAAGCTCAGTTGCGCCCTTGGCTGCCGCTTGACCGATGCCGATGAAACGTTTCTTTTCAGTCGCAGAATCCGGTGAACCAGTGCGCCTGGCACGAATGAGGGCAGTCAAGGTGGTGGTATAAGAAGAAACATAGAGATCTGAGACGCTCTTTTGGCCCATTCTGTACGGAGCAGCAGCGTGTAGTGGTAATAGAGAGAACTCGGCTGTAGGGCACCACCAAATGCGTGACTGGTGAGGACACGTTGTTTGGAGGACGTCGACGATGTGGGAAACCACGCTGTCCCAGAGTTCCCGCAAGAAGATCAGAAATTCTTTCTTCATGTCCATCCTCTTTGAATCCTTGGTCAAGGTACGGAGCCTCGATGACAAATCCCGAACATATTTCCTTGTTACTGGTAGCGGGATGTGAACAGGGTCCTTGTCCGCAAACACGACGAGCGCATCGCAGCTATAGTTGCCAGCGTTCACGATAATGACAGGTCCGCCTCTGGCTGCACATTGGAGATCGGAGAAAAGCAAGGGAAGAAGGAATCGGGAGTGACCGGGCAGCTCGCGAATGTTGAATGCAATTCTTTGTAACTCTACGTTGAGACGGGAGACCCGATCGTGTTGGTCTGGACCAGGTGAATTGAGGGTACTGCGAACGAGTGAGGTCCGGCGTATGTACTCCTCCGCCAATGCCTTGCCTTGGGGCCCCGATGCGATGACGTCGTCGATCGGAGAACGGAGACGAGTGAGCTGGCTCCAGAAAACACCGCGACCTTGCTCCAGAAGCTCGACTGCTTTGGTGGGAAATTGGTTGCGAAGACAAGCTGAAAATGCGTCTACTGCGAGCGACGATGAGACGGACTTGAGAAGAGTGAGGTGCTGAGGTAATGGTGGTAGAGCAGCCATGTTTTCAACAAGTAGCCTAAGAGCTGTTTGGTATGCAAGAAGGGTCGTAGGATGATGAAATTGTTCTGTTGTGTTGACCCATGCTTTGGCAGCGGACAGATCTTGTGAGGAGGCTGCATGGGACACATGCTCCAATTCAGCAAAAAGGGAGAATACTTCTCGTTTGTCCTGCATGGCTGCATTGATATCATCAATCCCCCAGAGGTGTTTATATCGAGAGAAGAGATGGTTTGCAAGATTGATCAAAGGCCCTGAGCGATGAGGGTGTCCAGGTGGATAAAGTGAGAGTGCTTCTCGGGCGAGAACAATAGCCTCATTCAGGTTATCAATCCCCCCGAGCTGCTCGTACCGAGAGGAGAGACCAAGTGCAAGATTGTTCAAAGGCCCTAAGCGATCAGGATGTCCAGGTGGACAAAGTGAGAGTGCTTCCCTGTGGAGAACAAGGGCCCCGTTCAGGTCATCAATCCCCCCGAGCTGCTCGTACCGAGAGGAGAGACCAAGTGCAAGATTGCTCAAAGGCCCTGAGCGATGAGGATGTCCAGGCAGGCAAAGTGAGAGTACTTCCCGGTTGAGAACAAGGGCCTCATTCAGGTCATCAATCCCCCTGAGCTGCTCGTACCGAGAGAAGAGATCATTTGCAAGATTGTTCAAAGACACTGAGCGATGAGGGTGTCCAGGTGGACGAAGTGAGAGTGCTTCCCGGTCGAGAACAAGGGCCTCATTCAGGTCATCAATCCCCCCGAGCTGCTTGTACCGAGAGGAGAGATGGTTTGCAAGATTGATCAAAGACAGTGAGCGATGAGGGTGTCCAGGTGGACAAAGTGAGAGTGCTTCCCGGTCAAGAACAAGGGCCTCATTCAGGTCATCAATCCCCCCGAGCTGCTTGTACCGAGAGGAGAGATGGCTTGCAAGATTGATCAAAGACAGTGAGCGATGAGGGTGTCCAGGTGGACAAAGTGAGAGTGCTTCCCGGTCGAGAACAGGGGCCTCATTCAGGTCATCAATCCCCCCGAGCTGCTTGTACCGAGAGGAGAGATGGTTTGCAAGATTGATCAAAGACAGTGAGTGATGAGGGTGTCCAGGTGGACAAAGTGAGAGTGCTTCTCGGGCGAGAACAATAGCCTCATTCAGGTCATCAATCCCCCCGAGCTGCTTGTACCGAGAGGAGAGACCAAGTGCAAGATTGTTCAAAGGTCCTAAGCGATCAGGATGTCCAGGTGGACAAAGTGAGAGTGCTTCCCTGTGGAGAACAAGGGCCTCATTCAGGTCATCAATCACCCCGAGCTGCTCGTACCGAGAGAAGAGATCAGTTGCAAGATTGTTCAAAGGCCCTGAGCGATGAGGATGTCCAGGTGGACAAAGTGAGAGTGCTTCCCTGTGCAGAACAAGGGCCTCATTCAGGTCATCAATCACCCCGAGCTGCTCGTACCGAGAGAAGAGATCATTTGCAAGATTGTTCAAAGGCCCTGAGCGATGAGGGTGTCCAGGTGGACAAAGTGAGAGTGCTTCCCGGTCGAGAACAAGGGCCTCATTCAGGTCATCAATCACCCCGAGCTGTTCGTACCGAGAGAAGAGATCATTTGCAAGGTTGTTCAAAGACCATGAACGATCAGGATGTCCAGGTGGACAAAGTGAGAGTGCCTCTCTGCAAAGACCCATGGCCCCATTGAGGTCGTCAATCCTCCCCATCTGCTGGTACCGTGTGCGGAGGTCCATTGTACGCTGAAACAATCTGGCAATTCGCGCTGTGTCACCATTCGGAGGGCAAACATGAGCGAGGGCGTCGCTTTCCACGCCAAAAGATGGAACAAATACCTTCTGAATCCAACCGACGGTCCATGATTCAAGGTGGTTCGATAAAACGCTGGGGTGCTGCACAATACGACAAAAGCGAACTTGAAGGCAAGGATCGCGTGGTGACGCTGAGGCCAAGGCTGCGCATGCGAACAGCGTGTGGGCTCAAGCGCCCAATCTTCATTTCGCTGCATTGAAGACTGCCTTACATTGTGGCGCGATGCCAACGACACGTACGACTGGCAAGTTGGTACTAAAATAAAGACAATGGTCCAGCTTTCCCTAGGTATCTACCGAATACATTTCAAGTTCCAACTCAAATCGACGTGATGATCAGCTCGTACGGCTGCTTGTTGTCTCCACGAGCCTTCCACTCCCTCCGCTCCGCCTTTGCTGCCCGCCTCACCGCGCGCCGCTCCCTCCTGGCCGCCTTGCGCGCATGCCTGTCTCCCCTGCCTCCATGCCCGTGCTCGTCCTCGGAAGACGAGTCCTCGGACGAGTCACGCCGCCCCTCGTCCGCAAACGGCGACGGCCCAAATTTACCGCTCAAACGCTGCGACGCTTGGCTCAGTATCACCTCCATCCTTCTCGGTCCGAAAAAGTACTGTCAAAAAATCAATAGGACGTGGGCTGTCAACGCAACGGAGACGAACGTGGTTCCAGTGATCGACGAGATCGCCTGCTGCACTGCGGTTCTTATACTTCATCCTTTTCTCGATGGACATTGTCGCTAGGAACCCCGCTGCACCCGAGTCAGTCGTCCGCTCACACCGCGATGGTAAAACGCACTGAAGAAGCTCATGCCCGTCACCAGAGGTATCACGTTGGATTTAATACGCTGTCCGGGCGAGAGCGACCCCGCCTTTTTCACATCCGCCAAGAACCTATTGTCTGATCAATATCCCTCCTCATTCAGCGGGGACGCACGCACCGCTTCCAGTCGTCCTCGGCCACGTCGTGCGTCGAAAACGGGTGTGGGTTGAGCTGGCACGGAGGCGGCAGCTCTGGGAACCCCTTGCTCAGCTGGTCCCCATTGGAAATCAGGCGCATCGGTGGGAACGCGTTGTACGGGAGCTGGGGCGGCGGTTGGCGGTTCCAGCTCTCCGGGTTGCCCTTGGGCCCAAAGAAAGACCCGAGCGAGACGTGCTCGTCTTGCGCCGGCGCTGCCAAAGTGGAGGGGCCGGCGGTGGGAACGCCGTACGAATCTGTGGGCGGGGCGAGCACGGTTTCGGATTGCTTGTAATCGTTGGGGGGCCTGCTACCTGGGTGGGTCACGGCGTACCCGTAGTCAGGCGGGGGAGGGTAATACTCCTGTGGGGGTGAAGCGCCGTCGCGCGAGGTATAGTCCAAGGGCGCATCGGGTGGGTTTACCCAATCTGAATGGGGCGCCTTCTCGTTGGGGTATTGGGTCATGACTTTGCTGATATGAAATGGGGCGTGTCGCTGGTTATATACTTTACCCGTTTCCAAGGCCATTTTGGGGCAGTGTGACACTGCCCATTGTCCTCCGCAAGCGATGCACAGGAAATCACGCCTGATCTGCCCGCAGCCAAGGCGATGAAGTTGGTGTATTCATAGAGTCCGGCGCCCCAAGGGATACATGAAATCAAAGTCGAGTACCATCAGATTCTGTGGGTAATTTAGGACGCTATCGTAGATTGCATAGTGAGGTATGAATTGACGTAAAAGCATGAATGATGTGATGATCAAGAAGAGAGATGTTCTTCTTCATGAAATGAAGGTGCCGCAGGCGTGCATGAGAATATGATGTGTGTGCAATGAAATAGATACAACTATTGTGAAACGTGGCAACGTCTGGTGGGTTGGGTCAGCGCGTCTCCTCGCGAATGCAGACAGACTTGCTTTGTACACTTGATTGACCTCTGGTTAGGCCCTCGAAACCCCAAGAAAAAGGAAAAACCAACGACAGACTGGCAGCATGGGTGAAGGAGGTCGCTGCGGGTGGGTGCAACACTCACGTTGACTGGCAAGCAATGCACAATAGACTGCGAAAAAGTAGACGTGTTCATGCACGGGGATGGGTTTGGTCTCTCGCTGAGTTCAGTTGGTAAGCGGGCAAGTTGATTCCCATGTCGTATTTGAGTGATTGTAAGCAGAGGCACTCACAACTTGTAGACGCGGGGAGGGCTTCCTGACCAGTCCTGCTGGGTCGACGCTGGGTGGATCGGGGAGGGAGACGGTTTGCTTGATTGGGCTGTGTGGTGCAATGTCTAACTGAAGGGGATGTCGGACTGGGTTTGTGGCATTCCTCTGTGTGCGGGCCATGTCGTCGCCGACATCGCTTCTGTCACTGGGTTCTTCTGAAGAGGACTGGTGTTGAAGGCCGGCGATGCGACTGCGGCGCTTTACGAGGCCGGGTGGGACGGGTGGCTCGCGTACGCTGGCCGAGCGCAGCTTTGGGTGGGCCTTGAGTCTACCTTTGCCGAGCGGGGGCGGTGTGAGGGGGAAAGACTTTGAGATGTGGATGGGCCAGGGCGGTAGTTGGGGTGTGGCGGACATGGGGAGGAAAGCATCGGTGGGCGAGCCCTGGGCTGGGGGAAATGGGTACTCGAAGCGGGGTGCGCCAAGATCAAAGGGAGTGCCCATTATCTGCTAAGGACATAAGTCGACCGGCTACTGGTGGACGTAAGACTTACCTCGCCGGACGAGCTAGACGAGAGGCTAATGCCCGAGTCTGAATTTGGGGAGAACTGGGGTTGTTTCCGAGTGTCGTTGTGCTGGTTCAAGATCATTCTGGGCTGCGTTGTTAGACTTGACCGGAACCGTTTACATACTTAAATCGTTCGCGCCGACACGCAACTTGCGCGAGGTCAGTACCAGTCTTGTTCTGAATGTCAACCTCTCCCATGAACTTCCTCGCCGCCCTCTGCCTCGCCTTTCTCCGCTTCCTCGCCAACTGCTTCAGGAAGAACAACAAACACGATCTCCCAATGCCAGTCACGTCCCCCATCAAACCGCAGTCCCCCGTCTTCCACCCCCTCCCAAACATATCCCTATCAGGTCTATTCCCGACATCTGCGTCGACTACGCCTGCGGTAATTGTCCATCCTGATCGCAGCCCTTCCCCCTCCACAATGTCCGACGCCAGCTTGGAGGTCATTTCCCTCGTTGATCTCTCCCTTCTTCCCTCCCCGTGGAGTCCAATCGGAAAGACGGCCCCTTCAGGCGTCTGGATGTCCCCACATGGCTTACTCATGAAAGCTTCTGGCCCTGTGGACGATGATTCCGCTCTCTCACACGACGACTCTGACAGAACAGCAACCCCTTCCAAGCTCTCCTCTATCTCCTTGTACTCGTCGGGCTCCGCGTTCGACGCTTTCGGTATCTCTGTATTCGTCAGTCTCGACAGTGAAGCAGACCAGGACACCAACAGGGACGATCCGACCACCGACCAACACCAACTGACGCCCCCAAAGCGACGGAAAACGCTCTCTTCCATCTCCGGATCCAACGCTACACACAGCTCCCGGGCCATCAAGTGTTTCTCGACCCCGCTCACCAAGCTCGAAATCAACCACCTTCGCAGTACCAGTTCCATTTCTTCCATGGCCTACGAACTTCGAATGGGACTGTTTGCCGACGGAAGGAGCATATCCGCCTTTGAGAACATCATTTCCTTGCTTGATCAAACTACTCCGGAGTCGACACCGCCGCACAACGACTCGATCCCACCCGTCGAGGTCATTTGAACTCTTCATTTCTTCATGTCCTGTCTGTCTGGATTGTCTGTTTTTATTCGTGTATCTATTTGCCCGAGATATTCATTACCCCAGTTTCGCTGACCAAGCCCATGCTCAGCTGACACGCTGCAGGACAAATGAAATTCATGTAAAACGACACGGTGGTCGTCGGCTCAGAATACGAGGCACCGATCGTGTCAGCACCCACACCGCACGGAGATGTCTGCGATAGGCATGTCCATCACACCATGAAATGGTCTGATTGCCCATAAACGTCTGCGCCGGCCTCGTGTTGCGCCTGGATGGGGGGCGTTATCGTACATCGCCCGCAGCGTGCGTACTTGTTCTGATCCATCATTGAGGCCGCTCATACGCAGCGCGTAACGCATGTTCGGCCATGCCTGTCTTGGCAAAAACCGCCGTCTCCTCGTTGGTTTACGCGAGGATGCGAAACACTTGCGTGATGGCGTGCACTTTTCTTGGGATGGCGTATATCCGGATGGCGAACACGCGTCCGTACTAGCTCCCCTTTGCCCGCCGTTCTGAATCAGCCAGCCGTAAAAGGTTCGACGTGGCACGCGGGGCTAAGGCAGATCTAGAAGTCAAACAGCCTTTTGATCTCGCCTCTGCTGATCACGCTTGTCGTCGTGGAGCGGACACGAGAGGTTTGACGGCCCTGTGCGGCTCGCCGTCGTCTTGTCCGGTTTTTCAAAATCGGTTGACAGGCATGAGAACCACGTCTTATCGATGCGTCCTTTTGGCTTTGATCTGCGTTGCAATCGCGATGGAAACGATACGCATATCACTCTCCTTATCCGAATTCCTTGCGCCCTAGTCCTGCACGCCACCGTCACCGAGGTCCACTGCGACGCCGCGCTAGATCTTCCTCACTGTCGTTCCCCCTCGTCCAGAGGCTCCCTCACGCTCACCTTTGACTGGGGCCTTGTACAAGTGACAAATCCGAGATCAGGGATCAGCCAGAGTACAATCCACGGTCATCTATAGCAAGTATGGACAGTCACTTGGAGACGAGCAGAACTTGTATGACTTCTGCTCGATGGCAACATTGGATTTGGGGTTTTCCCCCGGGAATGTGGACGGTGTGATTTTCACGAAAGTTTGATGAACTCAGGTTGAAGAATGTAATGGCCCCATGTCGGTTGCTTGGGTGCCCGGATGTGACTTGCTTACATAATGATTCTGACAAACACGTGCGTCGCGCAGCCGAACGGATGGCTGCCCAGCGCTCAGCACCAATCACTTTGTTGAACAACGTGAGACCCCGAGTCGACAAGGATTGCATCCAAGTCCTGGAAATGACATTAGTCAAGTAGGAAATGGCCTCGGCTGAAATGAGGATGTATCTATCGCTTGTGTAACCAGGTGCTCCGAAGATACTGTGAAATAGGCTCCACACAAGGTGTCAGAACAACCCAATCTATTTACTTTTGAGCCAACTTTCAAGGACGAGTTTTGGAACGAAAGGTTGTGTAGATTCGGGACTTTCCGAGAAATGAGTTGAGGGGTCAAAGTGTCCCTCTGTCAAACCCTTTCATCCAATCTACCATGTTCTCCGCACTCTTGTGAGTACACCTTCACGTTTCCTCTGTCAAATCCTCAATGATGTTTCAGTAACACCCACACCGTCGATCCAAAGGCACCCAACTTCCATCCTGTCTCAGGCTTCGAGCCCAAAACCTCCGCCTCTGACTTGTTTGGCGACCTTCGGTCAAGCGACCTGGAGTGGGCGTGTTCAGGTGGTTTTGTCACCGAAACACAAACGTTCTACCATTTCCTCGAGGATGACACCATTCTCATGTGTCAAGTCATTCACTCCTCCATCGGGTCCGTATTTCCCTCCTTTCCGCCTCTGACCGAGTGACCAACACCAATCAGTTTGTGGTACCCAACCATACAGTTCACATGCAAGATACACAATCCCAATGACAGGGATGTCGTCTGGCGTTCCATTAATGTCGACAATTTCGTCACCCCTCCGCCAGGTCTCGATAAGCGCTCGTGCAAGGCCGATCAGTTCTCTATCACCCACAAACCTCCCACAGATCCGTCTGACTCAGAAAAGTACATCATCCGTGCCAATGTCTCCGATGACCTCCAGATCTCCCTCGACGTTCTCCGCCCCGCTTCCGTACCCGGTTTCAAAGTCGGCCAGGGCCCCAAGGGCGGGTTCTCCTACTACGGTGCAGACGTGAACAAACCAGATGGATACGTCGTTCATCGGTTTTGGCCGCACACCCTCGCCAGCGGACACATCATCCACAAGGGTCAGGCGAGCTCCGTGAATGGCATCGGCATGGTCGTCCACGCCATCCAGGGCATGCGCCCCAACCTTGTCGCTTCCCGATGGAACTTTGGCAACTTCCAGAGCCGCGCGCATGGGGGTGTGTCGGCCATCCAGATGGAGTTCACCACCCTCGACTCCCACGGGCGGCACGGTGCCGGCTCGGGCGGGGTCACCGTCAACGTGGGCTCGCTTGTGCTTGGGGGAAAGCTTGCCGTCGTGACGGCCGAGACAAAGTGGCCTGACGAGGTGCCAGAGGAATCGGCTCTCGTCATCTCACGTGTGACCCACGTAGACCCTGTGCACGATCCCGATACCGGCTACAGGAAGCCGTCCGCGCTCGACTTTCGGTGGGCGGGGCCGTCGATCCTGGCCGTGCCACAAGCCACGCTGTCGGCGTCTCTCTATGTCGACGTAGGTGATGTCACGCATCCACGGGGTCTGATTGAGAAAGTCGACGTGTTGGCCGAGATACCGTATGTGATCAAGACGATGGTCAACTACGTCGCGGGGACCAAACCGTACATATACCAGGTCAGTATCCATATTTCACCATGCGGTGGCGTTTCGCTGATCTGTGTACTAGTGGCAAAACAAGGCCAAGTTGCTCGTGCGTGGTCAGGACAACACCATCCCTGGATTAGCAGACGGCTTGGAGATTGAGGGTCACTTTTTCAACGAAGCAACGTTCATCTCCTAGTTGGATGATATCCAGAGGAAAATCTTTGTAACATCTATCTGTTCATCTAGCTACTTACAGTGTATGAGTAACCCAGAAACTATCTGACAGTGCTTTCGATGCTTTTACATTGGAGATCGGATTGACACAGGTGTGAATGGTGTTCAAGACTTCGTAACATTTGACATACATATGATCAGTAATAAGTACAATTTCCTGTCTGACAATGTCCAGAAGATCGTTCGTGCATATGCTCAGGTTCAGCAATATCAGCTGAGCACCAAGGGCCTATACTGGGTTGAACAGGTCAGGCGAAAGATCAGAAAACGGAATCGATAAGCAAACCGCACAATTAAAGCCAGAGGCTCTAGCCAACGCTTCTTGGAAGGATAAGATCCCTCACGCAGATTTCCGGATCACGCTCTCTCTGTCAACAGAGCGACTCGTGAAGCAGCAAGGAAAGTCGACAGGTCGCCTGAGACAAAAAGAGATGTGGGAGAGCGTACTGCCGTCAGTGTGATGATGGCAGTGTTCATGAACGTCACGTACACCGAGAGGCCAGTCGTAAACTGTCTCTTCACTTGGATCTCCCTCCCATGCACATCTCTCGCCTGCGTTATCCGAAAAGTGGCGAGGATGGATACGATCGCTGTCCACATGAACGCCTCGGATACAAACCGCCCTGGACCTGCACAAATCGTCGTCAAGGGCGGTACGCAATGAGAAGCGAGGCTCACAGATACGCCGGCCAAGCCCAAAAATCGGGTGGGCAGATATTTGCGAGCCGTCTTTGAGCTTGCCCTCTTCAGTCATGAACCTCTCAGGCTTGAACGCATCGACATCGGTAAAACTGTCCTCATCCCGGCCTATTGCCCTATTCACGACGCGTTGTAGATACATCAGACAAGGAAAGAAAGCGTTACTTGCCAAACGTTGATCATGACCAGAGCACCTGCAGATAATGCGTCAGCCACATAGCACACCGCGGGGGTTTGGCCTTGGTCGCACCTTTGGGGATGTAATAACCCTCATACACATCATCAGCAATGGTCGAGTGTGGTATGCCTGAAAGGGTTTAGCTACTACCGCAAACACATCTAAAACTTACCCAAGGGGAGCACTGGACGCCACCTAACAAGTTCGCGCAGGATGGCATCCACGTATGGGAGTGAATCCCTGTCATCAAAACAGGGCAGTCTACCACTCCCAATCACAGAATCGATCTCTGCTTGAGCTTTAGCCTGTATCTCGGGGTGGAGAACCATGGCCAGGATGAATGCATGCAGTGTCGACGAGCTCTACACTAGATGAATACAGGAAAGAGAGCGATGGCGGAATCATGTACGCACTGTCTCGAACCCGGCTATGCGTACAGTTTGTCAGTGTGTATCATATTTGAATGAAAGGAAATTAGACTGACCGGTAAATGCAGTTGCAGCTATTGATTTGATGGCATCCTCTTGTTTTTGGTTATCTTCCTTTTGGTCCAGCTGGGATAAACAGTCGGCCACCATTGACGGCGGTGCATTGCCGACCGTCTGTTTGGGTAATTAATTGCATACAGCAACACAAGAGTTGGCCTTACCATTTGGTCCTTGACCCAGTTAAATGGGACTTCGCGGACTTGAGCTGCGAGTTTCCTAATGTAGCCCAGATCTCGCCATAGTTTCCCTCCCGGAAGCCACCCAGGAAGCTTCTCAACTGGGCGAGAAGGTGAGGTACGATCAAGAGAAGCCAGAATCGTGAGACATACGAAAAGGGAATGCGGAAAGAATGGCGCATCGTTCCGGGGATAGGAGCTTGGAAAGAATGTCGACCAGAGACTTTACAGTTCTGACCATGGGATCATCATCATCTTGTATTTCATAGCCATATGCAAGGGCCATGACATTCGAGGCTACATAACTAGAACATCGCTTTCAGGATAAGGAAGCAAATGAATAAATAAACCCCTGACTTCTGGATGTGCATCTCGAATTTTGCTGGGGCATCCAGCAAGTTTGCAAGGAGTGTACGCACCATCCTCAAGCATACCTCTTGGTTACGTTCTTCAGATTCTGTACGGAGAGCATACTGAAATATTTTCCTGTGGAGCCTCCATTCGTCACCGTATGGCAACAAGGCTGTACTATAGTCCACGCCGAACCTTGTAACCACCGGATCAGCCCGAGATCGATGATAAAAGATAATCTATACATCGAATAGGCCCGAACAACCAGGCGATCAGAGTACAATGCTGAGCGCTGATCGAGCAAGGTTCGCGCCGTCCTTTCTGAGTTCAAGATGATGAAGTTTTGACCAAGGAAGCCCACATGCAACAAATCACCTACAACGGTTGAGTGACTTCATCTTTCCAGTGATGCTAACTCACCGTATTTCTTCTTCCATGCAGTGTATGTCAACCAGGGTTCGGCAGTATTCACCTGAAGAAGATTTCCGACGAGTGGAAGAGGTTTTGGGCCCGGGGGGAATGGCAGGCCACAGGAGTTCCCCCTTGTATTAGAGGCACATATTCGCAACAGGAGTACAAATAGTACAACGCCGCCTGCAATGAGGAAGGGCAGCTGGACAACATGGCCGATATGGTTGATATAATTGTTCAGGAGTGGGACAGAATGGATAGTAAATGAAGAGTGGGTCATCCTTGGGCGTTCCCAAGGGCGAAAACCATTCTCGCCACCTGTTTTATTCGTGACGTGCGGACGCAGTAATGCATGATTCACATACTGATCGGGTAAGTCAGCTCAGCGCATGATATGTCACTGACAGCTGGACGACATTTGCTCGCAGTAGATCATCATATCGATCAGTTCCCAGCTCGCGACGGTCAACTCGCAATGTACCTGGATCTGGTGGTACCTAAAGCAGCGCTACACCACGTTTCCCACGCTCGCTTGTACCGATAAGGCCACAATAAGTCACTAAAAACACGACACCAGATAAGCCTAACAGTTAGGGAGAGTAGTACGTTTTCTGAGCACTATACTTTTTGAGTGCGGAGGAGACGTCGTTTTCTAGTAATGGTCGTGATAAGTGATTCGCGAGGTAAGTATATACCGGCGGTAAGGCTGTGCATCATCGGCACCGCCGCCACTACAGCATCGCGTATCACATTTTGACCCGTTTGGCGATCCCAAGTCACTGCGCGTCAACGTTTCAACCAGCAAGATGTTTCGTGCTCCAGCACGAGCATCATTGCATCGATTTAAATTCACACCCAAAGTCCTTCAAACTACAAGACATACCGCAAATCTCTCCAGGCATCCATGTTGCTCCCCTTCTATACAGCAAACCAGCGGAGGTCTCTTGACGCAGCAAAGTCTACGCCGAAGGCGAGAAATATCCTACACGTCTCTGAATGTTACTTGGTTTCATTCGACACAGAGTAGGCGGGCCCTACCTGTGCTTCTCGGGGCCATCAAGGTGACGCTACACTTATATGTCTGTTAAAACGTCCACCTTGACGATTGTGAACAGGCTTCCACCATGTTAGAAGCCGCGCGCACTGTAGCGCGACTTGCTCTCACCCTCATTCCTTTCATGATGTTTAAAACCCGTTCGGACAGAAGGCTCATCACGCACCACGACCGCCTTCACCCAGACAAGCCCATTACTGAGGAAACAAAGGCTACCATTCTCAAGTGTCAGCGTTCGCGCACATTGCTCACCCACGTTCTCTTATTCATCCCCGCTGCCTTGTTATGGGTTGCCATCTTGGCGAGTGTTGAACGGACTCCTCTTACAGGACGGTGTGTGGATCCCTTGGTCAATATCCGTCACTAATCACCCATCCAGATGGCGATTGATCGTTCTTTCTCCAGAAGAAGAGGATGAAATTGCCGCACAGCTTGCTGGTCCCAAGTGGTTCCAAGCAGTCACAGACATCCTGTCCCACGAAGGTCCCCCGAAACTAATTCCTGCCCATGACTGGCGTCATCAGTGGGTTCAGGACACTCTACACCGTCTTGAGAGTGTCATCCCCATTCTACAACGTGAGCACGAGCTGAATACACGCTGGTTAGACGCTGGGCCGGACGAGCCGCCTTTGCCACCGCCTGCTGAATACCCTCTGAGACCTCGCCCACGCGGCACGGACTACATAAGGTCGTTCTCTGACACTTGGTGTGGTCGCAAGTCGACCCCGTCTGCGCATGTCATAGCTGGTCCTCCGTATTCGCTGCTCGTCGCAGACAGGCCGGACGCGGTAAATGCATTCTCGTATGGTTTTGGACCCGATGGTGCTTGTGGTATTGTCATCTATTCTGGGTTCCTTGATGACATCCTTTCAAAGGCGCCAGTACAACATAGTTCCCATGTACCACCCCGCCGTCAGGAATCCTCCCGGCTTTCCTACTTGTTTGGTTCCATGCTGGGCATACCGCCGACGTCCCCCATGACTCCTTCACACCCTATCCCGACCGAAGAGCAGACCACCGAGCTAGCTATTCTCCTTGCCCATGAAGTCGCGCACTTGGTCCTCTCCCACCACATTGAAACCCTGTCCTCGGGTACTATCATTATGCCAACCATCATATCCATAATTGCCGACGTAGCCAGGGCCCTGGTGTTTCCAGTGACGATGTTCTTTGGGCCATTTTTCAATGACGGTATTGCCCAGGTGGGCAAAATCGGCTCTGGGCGTTTAACTGAACTCGGGGAGAGTTGCACGAGTATGAAGCAGGAGATCGAAGCAGACATCGTTTCTGCGAGACTCCTCGCTTATGCTGGGTTCGACGCCCGGAAAGCAGTCGCATTTTGGGATAGCAGAGGGGACGCCTCCAAGTGTTCCTCCACCAAATGTGATAATACACCTCCAGACAGCTCTACTAGGCAGATGATGGGAGCCTCGCATCCTATTCACGACGTGCGGATTGAAAAGCTGAAAAGCGAGCTTGTAAGGTGGCAATTGGAAAAGAGGGTTGCAATGCGACAGAGAGCCGAGGGGAAGCCGTCTAAACGAAGCCCTGACATGACTTGGGCACTCCTTTAAGCAGGACTCTAGATTGGTTGGGATTTGTATCTATCTACATTCGAATGTTTCGCATCAACGCTGTCTTCATGCTTTCAACCATGTTCATGTAGTTCCTATTATTGTACATTATTTCAACATTGCTGTCGTTTTTCATAAGATCATCACTGGGGTCAGATATCCTCTCTCAATAGCACCGCGTAAACAAATCTCATCGTAATAGGTCATGGCGATAGACGAGGAAAGACTACATTACCTTGTTTACAAGGTCACTCCTCCCCGTAATTGTGGCTGTGCGTCGACAAAATTTCACCCGTGTTCACCCGATCCTTCTTCCGATTTTTGCCTTGTGTTTGTGTGTTCCAAATATTTAAATCTACAAGATTATTGTATTTTCGCCCACCATTCTGCTGTTTTCTCGTCTAATCTATTAAGTCTCTCATCCTCTGTTTGTAAATGTTCGTTAGGATGTGTTGTGAACAATCTTTCATCAAATGGTCGCAACAATCTTATGCTATCTCTCCCTCGACTCCGTGAAAGCGCAACATAGGTGTTGAATGGTGTGAGCTCCCCGGACGGAGGTGTGCCAATGTCAACAACGACTCTTTTGATTGTCTGCCCTTGTGATCGGTAGTCTGTAAAGGCATACGCTGCCGTCAACGGAAATTGGCGTCTCGTTATCGTTTTCTCCGGAACCAATCTTTACTTTTTTGTTTTTCAGAAGAAACCCCATACCATGAACGATGAAGGCAACGAAAATGTTTCCGATGAAGACCCCGATAATGAGCAACGAGATGACTTTAATGGTAAATATACTTGAATATATATACTTTCGTTCCCTCTAATTCATTTTTGTAGCCGTTCTCGGGGATGAATTCAGCATGATCAACTGGCCCGTCTCGGAGCGCAATACGGATCCTCTTCATCGTCTCATCCAAGCGGACACTCACCTCATTAATTAACCCTTTGCCTGTATATGACATTGACCGTTCGCCTCTGTCTCCTCAACAATATATGGAGAAGTTACCTGGGTCATTTGCGCTCATCTCCATGGCTTTTGCTCACTTCCACGTTCTGTCTTCCAAACGCCACATCTTCGACGCTATCTGTCGTGAGATCATCATATTGTGTTCATTCCCTATCTAACTAGCACTCGAGCCCTTGATTAATCATGCCCGTTCTACCTTCACTGTTCGCTTTACTCTTTATGACCTCTGATCCACTATGTACTTCATTTTCGAACTCTCACCCTTCCCTTGTAGTACTTGTATCCATCTTCCATTGTCACTAAGTTTGTTATCGAATATCACATGAAACCGTTAAAAGCTCATTCCCCCATATCAACTTCTTCATCCGTCCTTCCATTTTTTTCACCACTGTTCGTTACTGAATCATGTATTATTACAATGTGGGTATTTAATCGCCAAATTCACTGCTTTAGCTTCAAGTTTGTGACGGTAAACAAGGTTTCTGCCGGCATCGCGCGGCGCTCATCTAGTTCATGAAGGAAATTCAAAATATGAGCACCACATCCACTGCGGCGAAAGATTTCTGATACCTAGCAAGTTTAAGAAATTTGACGGCCACTCATCTTCGACGGATGTCTCTTGCCTAAGAATTGGATATGGTTCTTTTTGTCTTGCGTGCAGCGCTAATAATTCTGACGATCCGGTGACGAACTCGTCCGGTGTACGAAGCATGGACAAGCTGAAGCAAGGTATCCCAATAGGACTCAGATTCGACGGCAAAGTCGTTGGGACATCTGCGCGCAAGGAATCGAATCATCTGTGGGCTGCGCCGTTGCTGTAACGCCTTGGACAGGATGTCAAAGGATGGAGGATGTATATCACACAAAAGCAGAAATTGCACGACTGAGGTGTATCCACGTTTCATAGCAACTTCAAGGACCGCGTTCCGGGAATTAGAGTCCTGCGCCATGACTTCGTAGCCAGCATCGACAAGAATCTTGGCCAAGTTCAGAGATGCAAGCTCAGAGTAACCAGCATTGATAGCAAATGGTAGGATATCGAAAGGGAATGGGGAGTCGTATGAGAGTAGAAGCCGCACCACCGAAGTGTATTCGCGCTCAATGGCAATTTCCAAGACTGTTTTCCCCCTAGAATTGGAGGTGACGGGATTGCACCCTGCTTTCACGAAGCTCTTGACCAAGTCCCAGCAATCTGATTCACAATACTCAGTGATGGCGAGATGATGGATGGTATCCCCAGTAGATGTGGTGCAATGCAGATCAGCGCCTCTCTGTATCAGGAAACCAACCATCCAGGGCCACCAGCGTTTCTGCAACGCAGACACTAGGATGTCTGAAGCGAGTGGGGTTGTGTATGACAGCACAAATTCCGACAACACAAAGTATTTGCGCTCTATTGCGACTTCGGAGACCGATTTCCCCCTAGAATTATAGGTGTTTGGATTGCACCCGGCATTCATGAAAATCTTCACCAAGCACCAACAGTCTGATTCTTGGTACTTAGTGATGGCGAGATGAAATATGGTATTCCCGTCAGACGTGGTGGAGTGAAGATCGGCGCCTTTCCTGATAAGGAATTCAACTATCTGGAGATCCGATCGTTTCTGCAGTGCGATTGGTAGGATATCGGAAGGGAGTGGGACATTGTGCGACAGTAGAAGTTCCGCCAATTCGGTGTATTTGCGCTCTATAGCGACTTCGAAGACTGTTGATCCCTCAGAGTTGGGGGTGTTGGGATTGCACCCGGCTTCGATGAAGCTCTTCACCATGTCCAAACACTTTGATTGGGGGTACAGAGCGATGGTGAGATGAAATATGGTATTCCCGTCAGACGTGGTGGAGTGAAGATCAGCGCCTTTCCTGATAAGGAATTCAACTGTCTGGAGATTCGATCGTTTCTGCAGTGCGATTGGTAGGATATCGGAAGGGAGTGGGACATTGTGCGACAGTAGAAGTTCCGCCAACTTGGTGTATTTGTGCCTTATAGCGACTTCGAAGACTGTTTTTCCCTCAGTGTTGGAAGTGTTGGGATTGCACCCGGCTTCGATGAAGCTCTTCACCAAGTCCAAACACTCTGATTGAGGGTACTGAGTGATGGCAAGATGAAATATGGTATTCCCGTTGGACGTGGTGGAGTGAAGATCAGCGCCTTTCCTGATAAGGAATTCAACTGTCCCAAGATTCGATCGTTTCTGCAGCGCGAATGGTAGGATATCCGAAGGAATGGAGACATCGTATGAGAGCAGAAGCACCAGTGCCGAACTATACCCAAGTTTAATGGCAAGTGCGAAAACTGTTTTACCCTCTAAATTGCGGGTGGTGGGATTGCAGCCAGCTTCCATGAGTAATTGTATAAGCTCTAATCTCCGTGGTTCCCAAGGGCACATTACAGCGAGGTGAAGGGCGGTGTCCCTTCGTCCATTTGAGATGGCGTGTATATCAACCCCCTTGCGCAGTAAGAAACGGACTACGGACACTGTCTCCGGGGTATCGCCGGTTGACGCAGCAATGAGAAATCGAGAGGGTGGCGGATGATCCGGTGCAAGAAGAAACTCCAGCGTTGATGTGTGTGCTGCATGTATAGCTCGTTCGACGAGCTCTGCGCCGAATTGGCTGTCTGCAGAGAGGTCCTGACCAATCTGGCGAAGTATGCGTGCCATGGCAACATGGTCTTCGTCCGTTCTCTTGCTGTCCCCTCCATTCGGCCTCGCACTATTAAATACGCCTCGATATAGCTTTTCATCTCCCATGTCGTGAGCCCATTCCACAAATTCATCAGTTTGCATTAGCTTCACAAGTACCCGACTGCTGCACCACGGCATGCAGACAGCGGTGGTGAGAACCTCCGATGTAACAACACATCCTCTCTGCAGGAGTTCGCCGACGAGGACATCTTCACCATGATCAATAGCAATATCAAGTGGCAAGGCGTAATGGGAGTCATCGACGGCTAAACCAGGCATGTTCACGTCAGCGCCGTACGCCAAGAGAGCCATTGCATGTTCGGTCTTCCGAAGGTCTGCAGCATACACGAGTGGGTTCGTCTTGACCCTTGGCTTTCGAGGGTATCCAAGGGAGAGAAATAATTCGATGAGTCCGAGAGAGGAATAAGCGATCAGGATGTAGTGAACAAAATCATGTCTTGATGATGGCCATGGAGGATAAGGCCATCGCAGAAGCTCCTCCCGTAATTCGCAGAAACACTCCCAGTGAGATGGATGATGGCGAACGTCTGATCCAAGAGATTGCAATGCGTCGAGGGTGGTTGCCGACTCTGGATCGACATGCGCAAGGTGGATGAAACCAGAGGAGAATACGTAAGAAAGCATCGGGAAGGATTGCAATGGAGTGACATTGCGTTGGGAAGGTTTTGCTTTTAGGAAGACAGAGATAAAGCGCATACACATCTGGGCAACTTCAGCATGGGCTGCATGTGGGATGATTTGATACATTGGCAGTGCAGTACTGCTAGTCAGATATTCCTGTCGAATACACATACAGCTATGACAAATGCAAGAATATTACGAAACGTACCCTGACACTGAAATGGGATAATGCGAGAGCGTCCGTCTCTTCATTATATGACACAAGACTTGATAACGCATGTAACAATGCAACTCTCAGCCATTCACGGTCGACCTTTAGTGGCAGTATTATGTAGAGCCCGTCGACAACCTGAGCCAGGTGCAAGGGCTCTAATGCTACCACAAGCCAGGCCAGCGCACGTCGCGCTAGCTCCCCTTCTGACTTTCGTTCGTCAATTGCCCCTAGGATTATCTCATACGTCGCTTCTAGCTCGTTTGGGAGGTTGTCAAGCGCTTCCCTCAACTCTGGCCGGCTCACACACCGGTCAAGGATGTCGAGCTGACATTGGACCCACCGGAACCTAGAAAATGGGGACCATGAATCGTGGGTTGACAAGACAAATGACGCCATTACCTGCCCACCGCCCTCTCAGTCAATTTCGTGTGCACCTCATTCTTCATGTCTTCGCTGGTACATCTCAACCGGTCGCGCGAGTCAAGTTCTCGTTTGACATGCAAGGATATGTCCACTGCTAATTCTTTTACCACATTCTCGATTGAAAGTGATCGAAGTTCTTGAAAATGATCCATAATGATCTGGTGTGGGCGGCTCGTCAACAATAACCGAACATCCGCCTCTTTGAGTGTGACCACAGCACGTAGGAGTGCCTCCATATCCGCACACTCATCGAGCGCATCGATTACTATGACGGGCTCATAACGGAAACGACTTGCGGCGCGCGATACCAGATCACCAAGTTTATCGAGGTCGTTGAGTGATAGCGAACCTTCGCTTTTCTGTTCGAGTATCTTGTTTGCGAGGTCCCCTGGGTCAACGCCGCAATCACGAATGTGACGGATCAGCTGAGAGAGGACGGAGCGCATCAACTCCGTGGAATTCGTTGACCGTTCGTTTCGGAAATCGCAGTAGAAGAACACCACCACTTCTTCATCCTGTACTGTCTTTTTGAGGTGCTCAATCGTAGATGCACTGCATGGGTCAACATTACCATATATACGAACAACAAACAGACTCACATTAATACCGACTTTCCGCAACCAGCTATCGGTACGTCGGGGAACACACGATGTCAGGTGTGATTACTCGCGAAATATCAGATACCGTACCTTTGCCGTGCAACCACAAAAATTGACTCCCGTACGCCCTCCACTTCTTGAATGCGTCTGTGCTGGGGAACCACTTGCAGGTGCCTTCTTGACGCAGTTTGAGTGTATTTGCGTGCTTCTCCTTACAATCCAATGGAGCGAGCCATCGGGAAACCTCGTCCAGCTTTTGCTCTGCGACAAGGTATTGTCAGCAAAACCCGAGTAATAGACATGTGCAAGATGCACATACGCGTATGAAGGAATTTCTTCCTATCTATTCTTGTCATTGCTCGGACCCTGGCTGATAGAGGACTGTTCTCGTTGTGATCATATTCTGACGCCGTTTCGTATTCTGCTTCTGTTTCTGTATCGCATCCCGTTGTTGTACTGTTAAGCATTTTTTCAGAGGACAAATATTCTCATTCCGACATCATGACACATACGTGTTATTGCTCAGAGTTTCCTGGGGGTTATGATGTGTGTCCTCCATGATGGGACCAGTAATAAGCTGAGGTATCTTGTGAAGGGGATTTTGGCGATCCCTAGATAAGAGTTAGGTGCTCGTTCCGACAACCACCGAGAAACTTACCAAATGTCAGGTGTGAGTAAGAAATGAAAAAGATACTTGTGTTTATCAATTAAGACCATGGTTGCGGAAAGTTTGTCTTCGCCCTGTCGGAGAGGTCGAGCAGCACCCATAACAAGCCGAGTTTGGCCGACGGGCTTTAGCATAGCATCCATCTCTTTCAGCTTGCTCAAACACAAGGGAAGCTCTCCGCTTAATAGCCAATCGATCAATCGATCATCGAGGATATCATTCGTGAGAGAGGCTCTAGTGCAAGCTTCGAGGATGGTATCAGCAGATACGCGTATCATTTCCAATTTGCCGCGAAGCCTATCGGAAACGCTGAGGTTTTGGTGGTTCGCGTATGCCAATACAGAACGACGAATTCTTTGCGAGACAGTCACAACTTCGTCAAGAATTCGCCCGCAGCGGGCTTCCAAACCCATTGGCATATTTGTGGGTGTTTCCTTGTATTGGGGTGCGGAGAGTATCAAATGCCAAAAGAATCAGAACACTGTTTTCTGGGCACGATAATACGTGAGGCGGAATACGATCAAGGGAAGCGGAGCCATACCATGCCTCGAGAACAAACTCCACGGATAACTTCGCAAACGAGTGACCAGCGGGTAAATAGTCAAGATAGGACAGACGCCCAAAGGCACGAGGCATTGGCCTTGTGAGAACTGATTCATATCGATAAGAAGGCGCCAGATGAGCGTCGACTTCCCCACTCTTTGTTGCTCTTCTAGGTGTGGAGGGAAATGACCAGTGAGTAGTTGCAGTGACGACGAGGGCTTCATGCTTACCCGTCGCCGAGATCTCAACATCCAAGGTGAAGGTGTAATAACCTCAGTCACCTTCCGACAGGATGGAAGACATATCATTGGCGGTAGTGGCCTTGGCACGGTTAGGAAATGGGGGACCGCTGATGGCAGAGAAGTAGGAAGAATAATGACGGTTGGTGTCGAAGTTGGAGCCGTCGCAACCTCCAGAGACGGGCTGTGGATCGTGGGTGGGACGACGGTAGGGTCTGCAATAATCTGGAATGGGACGACCCACGAAAAGGTCATCGAGATCAAGTCTGCCCATGTCGACTGGGTCCTTTCTGTCGACATTTCTCCAGATTCCAAGACATTCGCGACTGGGTCATACGACGAGACGGCGGTCGTTTGGGAACTTGGGACTGGACAGAAACTATTTGGACTGAGACATCCAAGTCATGTCGGTGGTGTGCGGTTCTCTCCCAGCGGAGATCGGCTCGCTACGGCTACTTGGGGGGACCTGTCAGCGATTTGCATCTTCGGTAGTCGCAGCGGAGAGCTGCTCATCCGAATACCCAACGCGGTCAGCTCAGTCTCTCCCAATCCTCTCGCCTGGTCAGACAACGGCCAGCGCATTTTTGCATCTTACAAAGTTAGCATCAACCAGTTCGACGTCGCGACCACCTCACACATTTCTGGTTGGAAAGTCGACCCTCACATCCATGTCCAACTCATTGCTCTGGCAAACAGCGGCCAATTTATCGTATGTTCCATAGACCGTACAGTCACAATCTGGGACACATTGACTCACACAACAATCTGTTCGCCCATTCGGCTCACTGGTCGCCTAAAGTCAATCGCTATATCACTAGACGACACTCGGATTGCCTTTGGACAAGACGACGACAGAATCGTACTTCGGAGTCTCCCGGATATCCTTCCCCGCTCTTACTTTGTCTCCCGTGGCCCACCTATTATTGTCTCTGAAAATTCACGATGGAATATGAACCTCCAACTACGCAGTGCCATCGTAAGAACTTAGAGGCTTGTCATTGACACCAGCTAATCGCATTGTTTTCGCTCCTTCAGAGACCGCTCATGCATGTCAGTGACATAGCATTCGAGTCATGGATGCAGGGCAAACTCGGGAATGCAGAGTCTATGTTTACGCAGGAAATCATCCGTTCGTCGAATCATGACCATCATCATGCACTTGCCAATCGTGCGCTCATACGTGCGCGGTCGAAACGGTGGAGAGATGCAACTGACGATGCTGAAAAGGTAGGTTCCACCCCGCCTTTGCCTCCGACATTCTTACATGACTCGGTGTCAAGTCTATTAAGATCCAGCCATCGGCCATAGCTCTCGTAGCAAAGAGTTTAGCATTGGTTGGAGACGGGAAGACCATTGATGGGTACCGCGCATGTGATAGCGCAATTGCGCAATCAACTTCCAATGATACACAATTTCTTCGCGTTATCAAGGTATCTGCCTCACTGTTTCACACATTCATGCCAACTCACCTCCTTTCAAATTAGTCTATCATTTTCTGTATGGCGGAAGAAAGCGAGGAGACAATTCCAGACATAAACAACTTAGTTGCTATGATGGACGATCAATCAATATACTATTTCATCCAGGCACGTATACACGGCGTGAAGTGGAATCTTTCCAGCGTTTTAATTAATACGAATTCTACAGGCGCAGCTGTATTTTTGGTTCGGCGACCTGCAGTCGTCACGCGGAGAGTACCAACGTGCGGTAGAATCATTCAAGCATGCACAACTCCCAACTCAATCTCTCGAAAATCCTTACCTGACTACCATGTCTTTGGTGAGGACTTTCAGAAATGTGTAATGTTGTTTAATGGTTTTCTTTCAAGGTATTCGGCTGGAACTTTGAGGACCTCTCCTTCAATGCTCAACGCGCCCTGTGCGAGGCACTGTGCAAAGCGGACAGCCCAAAGGAAGCTATAGAGACTTTGCACAAATTGACGAACGGTTTTGGTGAGGCTCGCCCGAGCCAGTCTACCGCGGAGTGGATTATGGGTAAGACGTTATCAGGTTGCCCATTACACCTTTCAATACCAATATATCCATATCAGACTTCACCCAACGATGCGTATTGGCTCTCGACCGCGCTGGTGATGTAGCCTCCGATTCCCACGATCATGAGAAGGCTGCAGTACACTATGCGCTTGCGTTATTGAACGGCCAAACCTTTTCGAACCCCATCCTGCGAAAGTGGGTCAATGCAAAGTTAACGAACAACAACTCCTGGAGAGAAGTGTTGAGAACCGCTGTCGAGGTAGATAAATTTTATTCGACGCATTATCACTTGTTACTAACGCTGATTAAAGTTTACCACCTCGAGGATCGCAATTTACCAGGCCGTATGCGAGGTCCTCGCGGGGTGTGGTAGCTTATCCGAGGCCGCTGAGTGCTTCCGCACTATGACAAATGACGTCGAAAGGGAGATAGCTGCTGGTGATGAATATGATCATTGGGTGCTTGGTGCGTTGTATTGGTAACTGGCTAATTCTATATCACGACCGTTCTTCATCAGACTTCAAACATCGCTGTGGTGATGTTGCCATGCAGTTGCGGCAATACGATGCCGCAATTGAGTATTACTCGGCTGCGATATCACTTCAACCCCTAAATATCGATGCTTTTATCAAGCGGAGCAGAGCCCGAGAAGCGAAAGGATTGTTGGATGACGCCCTGTGCGACACGGATGAGGTACGTGCGGTGTTCCTTTTCTCCAAGCTGTGCTGACAAATGTCACCCAGGCTATGGAGTTGGACCCTTCGCGCCCCTCGGTCTATGAAACGAAACATGCTGTACTTCGCGGCGCAAAACGATACGACGAAGCGATCGACGTTTTCGAGTCCATGCTGACCATGATTGAACAATCCAGTGACTCCCAAATCAGTCGTATGTATCCCTTGTCAATATAATGCCCATAATTAATCGATTGGTGGTTTTATAGAGTTGCGCAATAACTACGTTTCGACATCTGAAACAAGTGCAGCCGTCGATATTACCGTTGACGAGATCCAGAAACACTGCCCTCTCATTCTTATTGATGTCCACACCGGGGAACTTTGTGATGCACCTGCCCGCATGCGCATTTTCAAGAGTGATCCAACATCTAAAGAACTCATCTCTTCCATGACCAAGAAATTGGACAAGGAGCGGATTCGAAATGTTGTTGCAGGATTTCTCAAGTATGTCATGTTCTCCCATGTATGGACCCGACCAGAGGAGGGACAGGAGCCATCGTTGCAAGATGTCAATGAAGTTCAATATGTGTGGGCACTGTCCGCGACACAACCGAACGAGAAATTGCGGAATTTTTGTAAGAAGACTCGCAGCCTTGGCTTCAGATGGGCATGGTCGGATACCTGCTGCATTGACAAGCTCTCGAATGTTATCCTCGACCAATCTCTCACATCCATGTACAAGTGGTACGAGAATTCGGCAGCAACACTTGTTCTCCTTGTAAATGTGGAACACCCCTCCAAGCGTGGAGATCTTCCATTCAATTTATGGATGATCCGCGCCTGGACTTTGCAAGAACTGCTCGCACCGAAGGTCATCCTTTTCTACGATTCTACATGGAAGCCGTACCTCGGCGACGGTGGTACCAACCATAAGGAGTCTCCGGAGATTATGCAAGAGCTCGCAGATGCTATCAAGATCTCCAGTAGAACCATTATCGCATTTCAGCCGAACAGTCTCACGGTTCGCGAAAAGCTTCGCTTGGCCTCGAAACGCAATGCAACGCGCGAGGAAGACGTCGCATACTGTCTCATCGGCATATTCGAAAGTGATGTCAGGCCCCGCTATGGTGAAGGATACGCCGCTCTCGGACATCTCTTGGACGAAATTGTCACCCGTTCTGGTGCAGTTACTGTGCTCGATTGGATTGGAAAGTCATCAATATACAATACTTGTCTCCCGGCTTCCCTTTCTGTCTACAGCGAAGCTCCCCACACTCCGCCGGCGCTTGAGGCGGAGGAAATGGAAGCGTCCATAGCAAGACTCGGGAGCGCATTAGCACGTAATGAAGCCGTGCGATTCTACACGACAATCAAGGCCCTCCAGGACGCAAGTTTCACCCGCCGTCGTCTATCCCTTCCATGCGTTATCTTCCAGACCGATTCTCTACAGGTCCATGATGTACATCACAGCTCGGAGAAGGAGTACGGTGCCGAGGTTCCTGGGCTCGGCCACGTAAATGTTGTGACTGCAGATATACTCTCGCAACGAGAGGCGCGGAGACTTTTCTTCGTACATCCATGGATTCATCGCATCCGAGGACATGAAACGGGTTTCAACGTCACATCTCTGCCTACCTCGTCATCATACGGTGGTCCTTTCCCTCAAGTCAGCGAATATACCCAGGCATTAGAATTGATCGCGAGGCTTGAGCAGCCATTCAATGCACTCCTGCTCCTACAACAGGAAGATGGCAAGTACAGGAGGGTCGCTACAGAGCATGCGATCGTTGTCAAACCGGAAATCACCTCGTTGGCGGACGTTCGTGTGGAAACTCTGCAAATCTTGTGACGTTTACTCACGGCCGTCCCGTTGTTGTTCGACCAACCCTGTTGGAGTTTCTGGTTCCGTTGTAAAGTTCTAAGCAAGGAATTTAAATGAGTGTCATTACCGCTGGCGCAAAGTAGTGTGGCTGTGCACGTATTTTGATAACGCAGCAACGAATGTAGCTCTCTGCTAGTGAGAGAACGAAGGTACAGACATCTCGTAATGGTCTTATCCAGTAGGTATCCTCGCATTTATATGACTGAATAGCCGGGCCAAGGTTGTACGGCTTTTCTTTTCACCCTTTCGTCGGTTCCCTATGGGCTACCAGGAGAAGCTCGACAGTCTGTCTCGAAACCGCAACGCATATGCGCTTGCGCTATCTGCCTCTATGGGCTCCATGTTCTTTGGCTGGGATGTTGGGCTGATTGGGGGCATATTGTCCCTCGCCTCATTTCAGCAATACTTTGGGATCAACCATATGTCTGCTAGCGCACGGGCCAACCTCGACGGCAATATTGTTTCAATTCTTCAAGCTGGCTGCTTGTGAGTGGACCTTTACCTTCATCTGTGGAAAAACTCAATGGTCCGCTAGCTTCGGTTCATTATCTACAGGATATATATCCGGTCGCTTCGGCCGCAAGAAGCCTCTCATCATTTCTGGATTGATATACCCCATCGGGAGCATCCTACAGACAGTTTCTGGGATTGGAAGCAGTCAGGTAGTAGCACTACGAGTCCTCTATTTTAGCCGGTCCCTGGGTGGTTTCGGTTTGGGCATGTCCACCGCTCTGATTCCTTCATACCTGGCAGAATATACGCCAAAGGCGATTCGTGGCCGCTGTACCGGTTTGATTCAAGTCTCAAACAATATAGGAACAATGCTTAGCTGTGAGTGTTGTTTTATTGACAGATACGCAGCGTCTTGACCAAGCATGACTTTACAAGTCTGGGTAAACTATGGCTCATCCCTTCACGTCCCGTTCGGACAGATGCAGTGGCAATGCCATTCGCAGTTCAAGTACTTCCCGGGGTGTTATTTGTGCTTTTCATGCTCCCCCAACCAGAATCACCAAGATGGTTGGTTGAACAACAACGGTACGACGAAGCAGCGAAGAGTCTAGCGTACGCAACAAGAAGCTCTATCGAGGACGAGGTGGTTGTAGCGATTCTTGAGGAGATCAAGGCAGACCTTACCGGAAAGCAGAAAACATCGACCTGGAAGCAATTTCGCATGATGGGCGAGTCAACGGCCACGTCTGTGCAGTCGTTTATCCCTTCGCTCGTCATGCTGTTTCAGCAATGGAATGGTACAAACGCCATCAATTATTTCAGCCCTCAAATCTTCGCAGGATTGGGCCTCACCGGGAACTCTTCTGTACTGTTCGCTACTGGGATCTACGGCGTTGTGAAACTAATCGCGGTCACGACTACTGTCATTTTCGCAGTAGAAGGAATGGGAAGGAAGATGTGCCTTCTCATTGGCGGGTTAGGCCAATGATTGATGATGTTCTGGATTGGGGGCTACAGTGCAGTCCACCCCCAGGCAACTATCATTCCTGCAAGTTACATTTCGATCATCGCTGTCTTCTACGGCATCGGATGGGGACCCAACCCGTGGGTGGTTGCTGGAGAAGTTGCACCTAACCATGTGCGGACGGCTGCCATGTCCCTTGCCGTTGGGGTGAATTGGCTGATGTCGTTCACGATCTCACGCGTGACGCCGAACATGCTCGAGGAGATCAAGTACATATGCTGCATGCTTATGTTGGCGTGGGTCTACTTTTGTTTGCCGGAGACAAAGGGGTATGCGTTGGAGGATATTCGGGTGCTGTTTGAGAAGGACATGATGGTGAGGGCGTTGGAAGATGCACCCGGTGGTCGCATCTTCCTGGGTGGACGGAGATCAACAGGAAAACTACCGAAGATGTACTTGTATAGCCACGCTCATGCACCATCCGCAGTAAACTAGTCCAACGCCATGTCTTATCTGTGGAGCGCCGCGACACCGACCAAAGCTACCATTCCAGGGTCATTCCCAGAGGAGGACGATGGCGGGTCAAGCACAGCAGGCGAAGACGACGTCCCACCCGTCTTCCCAGCGCTCAACAGCGCCCAGCGTGCAGCCTCCGCTCCATCTACATCGCAGAGCATTCCTACGATTCTAGAGGATAGTACACTGATGCCCCCACCGCCTCTACCTGACCTAGCCAGTCGGCAGCCTGGCGTCCCACAAACAAAGTCCCAGATTGCATCCTCATCCTTACTTGCGCCGTTGGCCACGACGGAACGACCCAAGAAACCCTCGAGAAAGGTGGCACTTGCACCGGGGTATGGTCCGTTGGACTGGGCAAACTTGAAATCGTCTGGACAAGACCTACGCGTACGTCCCGCGTTTACTTGCTCACGCGCTCCGTAGTGCTCACCATTCCCGATGGCAAAATAGGGTGTGGAGACACTCTTGCGCATCCCACCGTCCGTGCTCAAGATGCACAATAAGAGGGAGGACGCTTGGACGGCTATCAATGGCAAGGTGTACAACATCACGCCATATCTACCATATCATCCAGGTGGCGAGAAAGAGTTGATGCGAGTAGCAGGCAGAGATGGAACAAAGTTGTTCTGTGAGATTCGCATTGATCGTACTCTACCTGTCCACTGATCGACATGATGTAGCACTGACGCATGCGTGGGTGAATGCGGACTTTATGCTAGATGCATGTCTCGTCGGATTTATCATCTCAGAATCATACGCGTCATAGAGCTATACCTCGGATCTGCTTCCATCGTTACTCGCTGACTCAACCCTAGACTGATTGACAATGATCATTTAACTTTATGGCTGAACACATGATAGTCGATATTCATAGGATTTCTGATACAGGCGCGCTCTCACAGTAGCGTTTCATGTCGCGCCGAACCCTCATCACACCTGGATTTTGATTCACATGCAGTATCAAGGCCTGGGTTGGACCATGCAGATCAGGCGAGCTATCACGTCAGCTCTGCATTACGCCAGAATGATGAAAGCAATAATCATCTGACTCACACGCCCATTGCGCAGTAGCAAGAAGGTTGCGCCATTTCCCCTTCAGATGTCGCAAGCGTTTGATACGAGATTGGAGGGCGGCGTATGAATGCATGCGGTTTGATCTGTCTCTTTAATAAAGGACTCACAGTGCATTACCACCGAATTCAGGTTCCATGCCACCCGTACCGACGAAAGGACGCGTCGTAGCACTCAAGAAACAAGGCAACGAGTCTGAGCCCTTTAACCCTTTCTACTCCCCCGCTGGCGAATCTGCTGCCGACGATACTTACAAGTACGATGCTTACAAGGTGCGTGAAGTCGTGCGCAGTCCTTTAGGGACAAGGGTCCGAGATGCATTCATGTGCAGCCACACTTTCCTGTTGTCAATTGGCAACCCCTCGAACAAGTTGATGTCACGGACCGTGGTCACTTTGCTGATCCAGAGAAGAAAGCCCTGTTCAGTGCAGCGAAGAAGGTTCAGCACCTCACACCGGTTATCGGAACTGAAATCACAGGAATCGATCTGAGGCAACTCACCTCTGCCCATAAGGACGAGCTGTTCGTCCTTGCCCCTGCAATTCTGAAATTCCAGGCTAACGGTTCACTCTATAGCGCCCTCTTGGTCGCCGAGAGAGGAGTCGTATGTTCGTAGAGCACTTCTGCCTTCGCCCAGCGCTGACCTAGCAATAGTTTTCAGAGGCCAAGAGTTGAGCGTTCACGAACAACTCGACATTGCGAAATATTTTGGTCCGCTCCACAAACACGCGACAACCCCCGTCCCCAAGGAACCCGGTCTCGAAGAAGTTCACGGTTAGTCCCAAACAAGATCGTGAGCACAGATCAACGCTGATGCCTATAACAGTCGTATACAATGACGTCGCACGGCGCCCTGACCCTACATCCTTTTCGAAATTAGAACTCTGGCACAGCGATGTGACGTACGAGCTACAACCTCCGAGCACGACGTCTCTCAAGGTCATCACCTCTCCGGAATACGGAGGTGACACCCTGTGGAGTTCGGGGTATGTCCACGATCAATGAAGTAAACGACGCATACTGACGTACGCTCCCGCGTAGGTATGCCCTCTACTCGACCCTTAGCCCTGGGCTGCAAACCTACTTGGAGGGCCTGAGCGCGCTCCACAGCGCCGTAGCCCAAGCCGACGGTGCCCGCGCTGCCGGACTCCACGTTCGCCGCGAACCTATCGAGACGATCCACCCTGTCGTCCGCGTCCACCCCGTCACGGGCTGGAAAAGTGTCTACGTCAACCCAGGATTCACCCGTCGCATCGTCGGCGTGCCCAAGGCCGAGTCAGACGCCATCCTCAACTTTTTGTTCGAGCAGATTAGTAGGAACGTAGACTCTCATGTGCGTTTCCACTGGGAGACCAACTCGGTCGCGTTCTGGGACAACAGAGTGAGTTGCTTGATAACACGTAGATGGCAGCTGCAAACTCACCTTGACTAGGTTGTAACCCACAGCGCGATATTCGACTTTTGGCCACAACGACGTCATGCTCTGAGGGCAACTCCTCACGGAGAGCGACCCGAATCTGTCGAGGAATATGAACGCCGAACTGGCAAGGTTGCGAAAGACCGCCAGATCGAGGTTTGGAGACAACAGGGCATTGAACCCCAGGTCAAAAAGGGAGTATCGAGGGCAAGCGGTTACAACGACTGAGTAAAATGCTTGTATAAATACATGTCTTGCAAAGCGTAACGGGGGTATGGATAGCGACAGCATGGAGACGACGTGCAATGAAAACCAACATGTCCTTGACTCAACTTGCGGGGCTCGAGCCCTGAACAACCCGATCGAAATCTAAACAACACAGCGCAAGGCGCAGCAAAGCCTCCCCGTCCCGCAGGACAGCCTTTTCCAACTCCTCGCTCAGCGTTCCCTCTGAAATCTTGGATTTCAAGAGTTGAGCAAAGATGCGGAGCGTCCGCGCATGTTCGCCGAGTGCACCCTCGACGCCGTTCACGGATGGGAGCACATTTCCACGCAGCGCATTGTCAAACGTGATCGTCGCCTTGGCCAGAGATAAAAGATGACTCCCATCACGTTCGACGGCTTGCAACAGCACATGGTCGTGTACGCATTTTTGGGTTTCCAGCCACGACGCGAACTGGATGCAGACGGAAATGGGCGTCTAGCGCGCGCGCGCGCTTAGCACGGTCCAAAAGAGACAAGAACGACTCACGTCGAGTGGTGATTGTCGCCTGGTCATCGTTCCCGATGTGAGGGTGAACCCATTGGTGGGTGGGACACTGGCCGACTCGAGGGACGTGTTGGGACTTTCCGGGGGAAACAAGCTGAACGGCGGGTCTGGATTGCTGCGATCTAGCAATCCGATGATCAATGATCAAAGGCGGTGTGCATACCTGGCAATGGAGGCGCAGTAGGGCTTGAACGACTCACGGTGCGCTTGGGGAGCGTGGAGCGTGGAGTGGTTGTTCCTGGTGTAAATTCGATATTTGCCAGAGGATCGTAGTGAACACGTTTAGCAGGCCTTGATGCCCCTTCGCTTCGAGAGAGAATAGATGCTACCCATCCAGTCGTAAATTCTAATGACATGGTTGGCGAAGCCATACTCACTGAGTTTCACATGTTTCCCAGTGGTCTTACGCGCAGTTTGCTTTTTCTGTGGCATTTACGTGCAAGGCGTAGTTTTAGGTTCGAAGCTCTGGAAGACCAAATAAAGGCCTATATTCAAACTTTAATGGAGATACGCACCAAGGAACCCGTGGCGCAGTGGTAGCGCGTATGATTCCAGCTCTGTAATGAGTGATTCCATAAGGTCATCCGTTCAATCCGGGTCGGGTTCATTTTTTTAAACCAGCACATTACCTGGCAACGCGTCATGAAAGGCAGCCTTGTATTAGGATCAGAGATAACACAGATCCAGATACTAATGTAAACATAGTAAGTATATACGGTTCCTAGAGATGTATACACACTACGCTACGAGGCAATAGATCGCATGGTAGATAATAATGGTAAGTACTAAAACGTCAGTAGGTCAAAGCTGTGCGTCACTTGTCTATTTTCGTGAAAAAAACGAGAACCGCTTCTTGAACGCCGCGCTTCCTGAAACAGGGACAGGACTGTTCCCAGACAGGCTTTCTACGCCGACAGACGACGATGCAGGGCTGTAATCCCCAGAACCGTCCTTGTGTTTCCGCATGTAGAAGAGAAGCGAGTGACGAGCCCGAGGACCTTTGGAACTCTGCGAGGGCCGAGGAGTCGTGGGAGTACTCGAACGGGAAAAGGATGACGAGTCTGGTGTCAGCGGCTGTAAAGAAGCGCGATGCATACGAGGAGTCGAGGGTGATGGTGGCGGATGGAATGAAAACGGTGTCCAAGACGTTTCAACTGAAAACGGTGGCAAGGCGAATGACGTGTATGGGCCCGTGTCGGACTCCTCGGACGGCGGAGGGTCATCCGCTGGTTCTGGTGGGGGAGCAACCTCGATAGGTTTCATCTCCCTCGGCTTGATGAAGAGCTCCCTGTCCGGGAGACTGATTTCATCGTGAATGAGGTCGAATCCCCCGAGGAGATTCACCGCATACTCTGGTACGTGGATGTCATCCATGTCCAGGTCAGCGAGAATTTCAGAGCGTGGGCGAGAGGTAACGTGGCTGATGATGGTGGCCATGCCACCGCCAGTATCTTCACCTGTACCCTGCGATGATGAAGAGCCCATGGACGAAACAGATAATGGCGGTGTCGATGGTCGGGTAGATGCACGGCCTTCGGAGCCGTCAGAGAGTGCTTCGGCAGTTAAGCGAGAGCTGCGCGAGAATACTGAGTGGTCTGACACAGAACGCGGTTTCGAGTTATTTTCTGTGGCCCTCGTGAGCGGTGGTAGATCGGAGGAAGAAATACCAGGACGAGGTCTGCAAGGACGCTTCACTGGATTAAATGCGTCTCCGGCCATTGACAGAGGGCGTGCGTGTTTGGT